>ML780835.1:1314010-1329361 GCA_009831015.1 Picea engelmannii
CCCCCCTTATTCCTCCTTCACCGCCTTCCCCTCATTAACTCCCTACCTAACTACTTTATTACACCTTATCCCCTCGCCATTAATACCCTTATCCCTCCTTTATTACTTATCCTAATGTATTGAATATGCTATCCCTTGTGGGATATGTAACTCAATTTAAACATTATATTTTATTATCCACTTCTTATTTAATACTTTATTAATTAATGAATTAATTAATAATCAAATTAATCATTAACCATCATGAACAACTATTTTAATAATAATCAATTAGAAATGTTATTTTAAGACATAAATATAGTTTAGCTAATCTTTTTAGGATTATATTATTAAATTAATCATCTTAATAATTAAGGGTTGTTACAACAAAATTCAAGCTTTGACTCTACTCGATGTAGCCAGACTGTCTCCTTTTCCTAAAAACAATTTCAGGATATGATACCACTTTGTTGGTATCATAGTATTTCCCTTCATCGTCTCTCCTTTATCTACACTCTGTAGACAAAATCACAGCTTTGATACCACTCTGGCACATACCCCCCCTTCTCCTCTTCTTCTCTACTTCAGGGCTACTCGACCTCTCAGTTTAGGATCATTTGAACACCTAAGTCGAGTTGACTCTCCGAATCCCTACTGGAACCTGATGACATTTATCATAGGTCCCTCTTTCTCCAAAGTGTGGGTCCTATTAACCCCATAGCTCTCTTCTTGGCCCTTCAAATAAATTTGGTGGTGACACTTGTTCTTTGTGCCATCCCTTTATATCATATGACCTCGGTTTGTGTCTTGGGGATAAACCACGAGAAGCACTTCGAGCTTCGGGCTTCGAATATTTCCATAATAACCAACTCCTATGTTCCTGAACTCCGAATTGATAAACTCAAATGATGCAGAGATCAACAGTCCCCATCGCTCATTTTGATCAACGACTGCAATCTATTCAGACTCCAACCTTTGGGAGTCACTCGCTACCTTCCTCTTATATATCCCAGAGTTCTATCCCTTCAAAATGTGTGGATCGCTTCCATGCATCCCTTATAGATCCAATGGTCTTGATTCAAACTTCTCTTCAAGACTTCGCGGATATTTCTTTTTTCTCCTGGAAAACCTCCCTGAGCTCCAACTCTCAGATCTCCTGATCGTTCTCCACATGTCTCCTCATAACAATGGATGATTCTTCCTTCCTTCGGGACTTTGGCGAGTCCTTCCTCCTTGGTGACACTTATCAATTTTCCTGCCTGAGACTTAGACTATTCTCTGCCTTCTTCTTCACTCCTTGCATAGTTTTGTGCTAGTTCTTCTGAGATTTTTCTCATCTTGAAACCTTGGAGGTTCTCAGTTATCCTGTGTCCTTCCACATATTTTTTAGTGCCTTCCTGGCAGCTTAATTCCCTTCCTCCTTAGCTTGTAATATGAAATTATTGTACCCTTGGCACACTCCTTGCTCTTTCTTAAGCCTTATGATGACTTTTCCCTAAGCACTTCCATAATTATTAAGGCATCTCCTTTCCTTGGTCGATGCACTCTTGCAAAGCCTTCCTTTCTCATTCAAAAACCCTGGGGTTCTCTCAACACTTCTAATTTTCCATAATGTGTTGCTCCTGTGTGTACTCACACTATCTCAATGTCTTCTTGGTACAGTCTTATAAAGTATTCAACAACTATGCATTGTGCTTTGTCCCACACAACCTTTCTTCCCAAGGTATTCAACAACCTTGAAATTTCCTTCCGATTCTATGAACTATCCTGGTGTTCCCTCTTGGTAGCTTCTCTTCTAACTTGAATGAGTTCATACATGCACTCCTTGCACCAACTCAAAGAGTCTCAACTCTCTTTCGTGCACTCCTTGCACTTAATCTAGAGAATTAGAATTAATCCAACACACTCACATATAGAAGATTATAACTCTATCCTTGCAGATAGTTTCTAACATACATCTACAGTATAAATGCATACGAACTACATTCACAACTAAACGTCCATTAGAAAGAACTTCACAAATAGGGAAATCTGTTCTTTTTCTATTAATGGTGGAATGCCCATTACAATATGTGAGACTGGGCTATGACCGAGTCTCGACTCTCAACAATCTCCAACTTTGCTTCCTCCTATATTCTATATCCTATCTCCGCTCTTGGTAGCAATACAAGGGTTTATACAAGAGGGGATCAATGATCTTCCCTCCAAGATAAGCTAGTGGTGTCTAATCACCATTCAAAATGCTTAACTAATGAGGCAGATTACAATGATTGAAATATGATCCAAATCAGATACAAATTCCTTCTACTGTCAACCATTTAATGGCAACCTCATCTATAGCTTGTGCGAAGGCACAACTTGGCTCTACCAACCTGTCATCATTTATTTCCTTGATCATGATTTAGATTTTGAAGGAAAAATGAGAGGGAGATGCCTCTCCCTTCCTTGAATGTGCACCACTCATGCTAATCAGCTGGTGCATGCATAGGAGGAGCGATGCTCCTGAATCAGCTACATGTAGAATGAACCCATAGGCACGTACATACTAACATGGACCAATTTGAGGTGGCCATGTGTGTATGGGACCATGATGACATCACTCAAAATTTCTCTCTTCTTCCCAAACTTTAAAAAGAACTTAGCCACTCAAAAGACATAGCGTGTTCATAAAAAGGCATGAAGGAGAATATTTCAAATGGGTGAGGGATACAACGATGGAACACGAAATCAATTAGGGATAAGACGACATAAAAAAACACATTTGGCCTCACATCTAGGTCCTTTCACCAATCATTATACCATTACCTATAGTTGATATATGACAACAATAATTTCCCACACCCACACACCCACACAAGCCGCGTATCTAAAAATATCACTCCTAGTGTAGCAAATCACTATACTTCATCAACTATATCCACAAGCATGTGTTGATATCTTATAATAAAAAAAACTAAGGAACAAAAACAACCAAACTACGAGTAATTTATCTTGCAAAAGTGAGTTACTCGAATGTTAGATGTTTGTTGTAGGGGCTAGTCGACTCTGTTGACTAGACTCAATGGTCAACCAAGAGTTAGTCAATCGAACATTGAATTAATAAGTATAAGTCGTTCGAGGTATCTATTAACTGATCGACCTAGACAATTAAGTAGTTACAACTTCCTGGTAACTAGATATAAAATTATAAATAGACAAGCTCTATGAGAGATAATGCAATATATTGTGATGTATTGATATATCATATAATAAATTGTTGTTCTTTGGGATTCCACTACTTGTTTATTCCTTCATCTATGTCTACATGTATGTATTCTATGTTTTCCTATGTAAGAAACTACTGGTAGAACTCTCTTAATTTCCCCTAGATTACAACATTGGTTTCGTTGTCGGTAGTTCATGACCTAGGCATGCAAAATATTACATAAATGCTAACTCAACAAGACATATGAGAATGGTGGGAGCAAAAAATTGATAATTACATAAAGAATTATGCACAAAGAAAAACCTTTCATTATCATAAGCAAGACCACAATTCTTCTTGGAGACTTATGGAAGATTTCTAGAAGCCATCCCAGAATCCTTGTTCTAGTACATCAACGAACTGGGTAATGTGTAATTTAACATTCGACAAGAACTTAGGCCTCCATATCACGAATGGAGGATGAACAAATTTTCATGAATGGTTTTAGATAATTGTCAAATATTATATCTTAGATCAAGTCATTGAATATCGAACATCTCTTAGTAAAATAAAAGAAAAATTTTACATCGACTTGCACGGAGAATTCTTATGTATTGTTCTGACACTGCTTCACAAATTCCTCCTTGATAAGGGAGTCAATGGAATCATTGAATTCCGACCTTGACTAGGTACACCACTACCAAAAAACAACTTTGAAGAAAGGGATGAAGAGTGGGAAGGATTTCTTGACGTAAAGTGCAAGGTCACAAGATAAGCTTGTACCTAGTTTTTGAGAAAATGAACATGGCCAACACCACTGACTTTGAGTAAGTCGTGTTGGTGATGGGGGGTTTTATTGAAGTTGTGAGATGATGTAAGAAAATCATACCGAGAGTTGTTATTATTGAAGTATAAATGTCATCAAGAGGGAAAAAATCATATAAGAAAGCTACTAACATCCAGAGATTGAAATGGGATAAAAGGAAAAAGAAAAGAGAAGAGCTTTGTAACCTGTTGTTAGAAAAAATAGGATCATAGAGTAATAAAATAAAACAAATGTGTAAATAAAACAAAAAAGATACAAAATACAATAAATACACAGATATACATGGTTCACCCAGTGTGGGCTACATCCACTAGAGAAATTTCCAGGTCCTTCCTTATTATTATCCAACAAAATGAAGGGATACAACCTACACCACACTCTCTATAACTTCCTCTTATTTCTCTCATGATCTCCTTTCTCAGAATAAAATTCACAATAATACACAACCATAATACAATTACCTCATAAAATAGGGTTTACTTCTACGTAAAAAACCCTAACATAACTTCTACGATCAGATATGTGACCTTATAATGAACGGTCCAGATTGAATACAAAATTACAATATTTGAATTGTGTATCCTACAATTTATTTGACCTACATATGAATTATGAAGATAATCAAGCTCCACAACCAACAATCTCCCACTTGGAGACAAATCACAACAAATCCATTGTTGTTTTACCTGTTGAACTATGATCCACCTTGGACCTGGAAAATTTCTCATCTTCACCTTCATGCTTGAAGGCCAATTGAAACTAAGCAAGGACTCAATTTCTCCCAGGGGGGCATGAATTGTGTATCCTGCAGTTTATTTGACCTTCATATGAATTAGAAAGGTTATCAGGATCCACAACCAACACGAGTGGTATAGTTAGAAGTAAAATAGAAAAAATATTGGGAAGGGTTAGCCTGATAGAGTGCATGAGCAGTCTGAAATAAATCGACCAGATATGGAAATAACAGCATCCGTAATGACCCCCGATAGAAGAAGTGATGCATATTTGATATACGATAGAATGGATTCCTATCAATCAGAAGACCAACCTGAAATCATGGATTACAAAGAATCAAAACCATCGATACTCTCTTCCCCCATTCTGGAAACTACCCCATGAATAAAAGAGTTCCTCTAGCAAAGACTTCAGATCAATGGCTAATTTGCAAGATTATCGTATAGAAATGACGAGTATGAAAATATACGAGACACACTCATCGTTGATCTAGGAAAAAATGAAGCTGAGAACATTCTCATCCAAATCAAGGATATCACTGACTCAACCCCCCTGCCAAATCTAGTATCAAGAGAAGAAAGTAAGTTGATAAATCAAAGTTGTGAACCGACACAACCATTGGAGTGAATTTTAGTCGAGTACAAAGAAAAAAGTTCTCATACCAAAGAAATACTTTCCATAGTAAACAAGAAGCATATGTTTCTTGAATACCATCTGGTATAAGACTGTCTAACAAAAGAGGCGACACAAGAAAAACTAACTAAAGACTTGACAACTCAGTTGAAAAGTGTGGTGACCCAAACACCACAAAAAGCGATTATTCTTAAAAAGAAAAAAAAAATGGATAAAACCACATGCCCACTTATGAGAGCGATGAGGACCCAAAAGTACACTAGTTTGTGTGTGAGAAATTCTAGGATGTTGTGGACATCACAATTGAAGATAAGAAGATGGCACAATTTTGTGCTTCCCTTTGACATCGTTATTTAAAATGGTTTATGAATTACACATAAAATAAGAATCACTCAAAATCAGAAATAAAAATAGTTTCCTAACATTCTTCAAATTTTAAGATGTCACACACTTGGCTGCTAAAAAATTTAAATAAAGAAAAAAAATACCAGGGGAGTCGGTCTGAGAATATGACAAAGGTTCAAAGATATTTTGCGTTGAATACTGATCACAGTCAATTAGATTTTTTTAGTACAATGGTATGTAGCTAGTCTTCTACAACAAATCCATTCACCGTTAAGCCTATATGAAATAAATACCTATGAAGATGCATTACGGAAAGGACAACACATTGATTCAAACGATGACGACCTGTCAACCTCCTCGTCGACTGAAAGATTGGAAAAAATAGAGCATTTACATCAAACCATAAAAAATATATCCATAATAAGAAATGAATTATGGTTTACTACGTACTGTGAAGAAGGACATACAAATTATACTTGTATCCTCATCGATCATCCTCTAGTAACAACATATGCTCACATAGTATAAGCTCAAACATATTGTAATATAAGTGAAGCATTAGCTGACCATGTTGTGAAGGATTTACCACACAACTTAAATAACACTAAGTGGTGTCATATTTGTTAAACTCAAAGTCACAAAACATCAAAATTCTATTTAAATGCATGAAATCGAGCCAATATACAAATAGTGTATCATACAAAAGCTACTGACCAAACTGAAAAATTTTGGTTGAAGAAATGATTACTATAGTCAAGGATGAGGATGCAATGACTAGGGTCGACTCAAAGGCCATGGTGGGGGTTTGGGTTGACTCTAATGTTACAATTGTTGGAAGGATGACCATATTATCCCAGAATGTCCGATAAAATATCAGATCGACCTAAATTTTTTTAATATATGTGGTGTCAACAACCTTCACTTGAATATTGTCCAATAGTAATCAACAATATTATGACTAGAAAAAAATGTCAATCTTCTATAGGAAACATTAAAATAAGAAATATTCAATCCAAAAATCTTAAATATCATCATAAGGTCAGGCACTGGGAGAGATATTATCAATACCCCTTCACAAGACCAACTGAAATGGAAGACTAGCCTCTTCCCAAATCCATACAAAGAAGATAAAATCATGAGGGAATTCATTGGATTCTTCAATAATTCTAACCAAGACCAAAAAAATAAAAGAAGACAAAATGATGATACTATACAAGAATGCCTACAGTTGTTAAAGGAAAAATAGTTAGTTGGTCGATTGTTAGTTTTTCTCAACATATTAAGAGAATACAAATAAGTACATAGACCTTCCAAGGATGTTAGAAAACTCTCTTCTCAGCATAAATATTATGACCCACGAGTCAAACTAGAAATCAATGAAGTTCTAATCAAACAGGCAGTTGTCGATTTCGGATCTCAAGTCAATATATTACCTCAAGAACAATGGATGATATTGGGGCACTAGGAGAGATATTATCAATTCCCCTTCACAAGACCAATTGAGAGGGAAGGCTAGCCTCTTCCCAAATCTGGACAAAGAAGAATAAATAATGAGGGACGCCATTAGATTCTTCAATAATTCTAACCAAGACTAGGAAAATAAAGGAAGACAAAATGATAATACTATACAAGAATTCCTACAGTTGTTAAAGGAAAAACAGTTAGTTGCTTGATTTTAATATTTTCTCAACATATTAAGAGAATATAAAGAAGGACAAATAATTTCCAAGAATGTTAGACAAATCTCTTCTCAACATTGTTGGACACATCTACCACACTTAGAGGGGGGGTGAATGAGTGTGGGGATCTTTTTCCCAAAACTTCCCTCTTACACAAAAACTCCTTAGTTAACATTCAACATTTTCTCATTATTCATTGCTATTATTTATAATTAGTTAGATGTGAATACATATCAGCAACATATCATCAACAAATCATCTCCACAAGGAACACAAAGAACACAAGATGTATGGACAATTTTTCTTTTTATTATGGACTTCAATATGGGGGTTTTTCAGCAACAACTGAATAGATTACAAATCTACAAGAGAACCAGATCTATATGAAAGACTTATATTACATTCTCAGCACCAACTAAGATGAGGCAACAATCCTCAACATATATCAATATGTCAACATAAACAAGTGCATCAACCATGCACCAACCTGTGCCAAACAACCTGTAATCAACTTGTACCATAAAAAAGTGCATCCAACCATGTACCAAGTATATACCAATCATGTTTCAACTACTCATCAAAAATGACACATCAATATGTACCAACATCATCAACTATACACCTCATGTATGTGACAACTCATCAACTGCTTGTCTCAACCATGACTAGTTTTGGATTAGTCAACAACCCCAACTTGAAATAATCATAACATTGTACTTGTAATGAATAAAGATTTGAAACTGATATACAATGGTATTTAGTGTGTTTTATGAACTTCCTCTAGGTGGCACTACTTGGAACCTCTCATAAAATGAGTTATAGCAAAAATGTCATACCTTTCTGAATTCTGGCTTATTCTAGAGAGAGACCTTGTATAGTGTGCCCCGCACCAAATATTCATTTAATTGATATGAAAATATTACAAAGAATACTATAGACTGTACCCTAACCAACACATTTGGTCTCACTAAATTTGGATATGTTATGCATAAGTTATGACATTTTTACCCGAAACACCTGTTTTTTACTAGTTTCAGGACTAGCCACAAACCCTATTTTCCACGTAGTGTAACTCCAAAAATACAATGAACCACAAGATGAATTTTTTACCACAGATACCTGGTTATGTTTTCTCAATGGAATACCAATTTCATGGTCTGAATCATTATAGAAAAAAAATTATAGCGAAAATGGTGAGATGACTTGTAAATAACATACCTTAGAAAGCATCATCAAAAGAATTTATCCTCCCTTCAATTCCGACCCTCTTTTCTTCACCTTCCTTCTGAAATTTGTCTTAGATGTCCTTGGTTACCTCAGTAACCTATATATTTTCAATATTCTCAAGTGTTCCACACCAAAAATGTTGAAGAATCTCTCACAAAAATCTCTCCATCAATACTCCAAAAGATATTCTCACAAGAAGCTCTCCATTGATCCACATAAAGGATGATCTATAAGAGACCATTGCTATCTTATTTATAATTTAATCCTCTAGGTCACTTAACCCATTTTTAGGTCACTTAACCCATTTCTAGGTCAATTAACCTATTTTTCTTAATTTAGGGTTAACCACTTTCCATAAATAGAAATTTCTCCAATATTTTATCATTTAAATATTCCTTCTTGATTTTGTCACCTTACTTTATCATTTCTTGATTTTGTCACTTCTCTTGATTATTTAAATAATCCACCTTGACTTTGTCACCTTAATTTATCATTTAAATAATGATTTATTCTTTTAGATCACTTAACCCATTTCTAGGTCACTTAACCTATTTTCCTTATTTTTAGGGTTATCCACTTTCCATAAATAGAGGGTTCTCCAATACTTTATCATCTAGATATTCCTTCTTCATTTTGTCACCTTATTTTATCATTTCTTGATTTTTTCACTTCTCTTTATTATTTAAATAACCCACCTTGACTTTGTCACTTTACTTTATCTTTTAAATAATGATTTCTTCTTTTAGGTCACTTTGACTTCTTTGACCTTGGGGGCTTCAAGCCTTCATGTGGGGGTCCTTCATCTTCGTAAGGCCATAACTCTCAAACCATGAGGAGTTATGTGACATTCCACATTCAACTGAAAATGGAATGACAAGCACTATCCATATAGTATATTTTCACCAACAATTTCCTTGATCTTCATCTCATTATTCCACATACAAGCATGGGTCCTCCAAGAATTCTTCTAGGATAACTCAATCCGTAAAGCGTCTTCCCATGAGGTATTTCACCATAAGGGGACCACTTTGGAGTTCATCCATTTGTGCACCTTATCAATCATGATAATAAAATAATGAGAGCAAGGGTCCTCCAACCATTCTTCTAGGATAACTCAATCCACAAAGTGTCTTCCTGTGGGATTTCACCATAAGGGGACAACTTTGGAGTTCATCCATTTGTGCACCTTATCAATCTATATATTTTTCCAACAATGCATCACATTGTTAATATTATGGTAGTTGCGGGAGGTATTTACCCCCACGTGTGAACCTGGCGAGAATAGAAGACTCCAGGAAACAAGAGAAACCCTAATGAGTTGGCTAATAACCCTAGAAGCCTTGTCGACTCAAGAAGATAATTTATATTAGGCTATTAGCCTCCAAGAGAAGAACTCAGCTAGAAATTATAATAATATACTAAATAGAGACTTATCTAGAAGGAGAAGTCAGCCCCAACAAAATTGGCAGAACCACTATAAATACAGGGTGCTAGTTCTCATTTTGACACATCTTAGAATTGCAGTTTCCCAGTTGGTGTACAATGCAGTTGCAGTCTGGTGCACAGGTTTGGAGGAGGGTTGCAGGTGCAGCTGTAACAACAGCTAGTTCTCAGTATTGGCTTGAATATCTCTTGGCTAGGGTTTGGACTATCTGATCATCTTTTTGTGATGCGCTATCTTTGGGGATTGATGTGTTACTCTTTGTTTGGCTATCTAGCCTAGGGTTTGCTTCCGGAGGAATTCTCAGTCAAGGTTAAGGTGCTCGGAGGGAGGCTTCGGCCTATGGTTGGGTGACGAAGGTATCATCAATGGTAAAATGAGCACACCATATTCTATATTATAATAGGTTATGGGCCCACACCCCTTCAGTCATCCTAAAATGCTAGAAGGAAACATAGCCGCTAGATATTGAGCTCGTTGAGGAACTATCGCTAGGGTTACTAGCAGGAGCAGCTTCTGAAAGTGTTGCATCTAGGGTTACCAGCAGAAGTAGTTGCAGAAACCCTAAACCTCTTGTCGAGACACCTTAAGTGACAATATTAACCTAATCTCCATATAGATCAATGCACCCTAGCCCAACTCATCTCTTGGTACTCTCAGAAGGCCAGGACATGAACTTTGGATTTTTGGTCAAATCCAGGGTTTGACCAAGTCAAGAAAGCCATGATGAACTCTATGAAGTCTGAGAACAAGCTATATGGAGCCTCTAACTTCAGAGCATGGAAGACAAGGATTGACCACATCCTTGCTAAGAATAAAGTGTTGGACATTGTGAAAGGAAAGATCATGAAGCTAGAGTTTGAAGAAGGAGAAGAGAATGAATCGTAGAACATTGTAGCTATGGAGAAGTTCAAATATATTGACATCAATTCCATGAGTATCATAGTGGATTCCATAAAATACCACTTGATACCCTACATCTCCCATCTTGACTCATCGAAGAATATGTACGATGCCCTAACGAATATCTTCTCAGTCAGAAACATTGGACAAGTTATGAGTCTAAAGAATGAGCTCCGTGACATGAATATGAATGATGACGATGACATAACATCATACTTTCTAAGGATATCCCAGCTAAGAGATCAACTACAAGCTATTGAAGAGATCACTTCAGAAAAGGAATTGGTGAACGTAGTACTCAATGGTCTTCCCAAGACATGGGATGCATTTTCCGCAAGCATGATCACAAGGAAGGAGTACCCGACATTTGAAGAACTTTGGACTTACTATGCTCAAGAAGAATCAAGGATCAATGAAAAAGAGAAACCTCAAAATAAGTACGATGATCAAGCCTTCACAACAAGATTCAAGAACTTCAGGGACAAAAGAAAGTTCGATTCAAGAAGGAAGCCAAAGCAAAGAAAAGACATTTCAGAAATACAATGCTTCAACTGTCAAAAGTATGGTCACTACAAAAATTGTCCCAAGTTAAAGAAAAGGAAGGAGAAACACAAAGCATCGATTTCCAAAGAAAAGGAACCTGCAAAGAAGACTAAGCACGATGGAAGAGACTTCTTCTACTAAAAGGTAACAACACCCTTCTTATTTTTTGTAGATGTCTTGTTGCATTGTCTTTGTACATATCTTGTATATATATCTCTTGGAAGATAATGTGTTCCAAGAAGAACTATACCTATGGAAGAAAAACAAGATAAGAATGAATATCATTAGATAATACACATGAAAGGATAAAATACAAATCATGTGGAGGCTACTGCAAGATAAGCCGAATCAATCATGAAGAGACTTAGAAGTCATACATTAAGAGAAATTGGAGAAAGACTTATGAAAATGACTAAGACGGAAGCGTGGACTCTGTCAGATAGAAAATCCAACTATATATTGTAGAAGACAATAAGGATGCAGATGCAAGCATGTACTTTGTTACATATAAAGAAAGGATTAGGAGGGAGCTAATCCTATGATCCATTAAAAATGATGAAATGTATATATCCATGGTAGCAGTCATGAAAGACAATACGTGTTCAGCTTAACCGTAGAAGAAGACCTCTTCGAAGAGAAGCCTTAAAGTATTCCTGGTTGTCCATCCAGATCCGTGATCCTATGATGAAAGGAAGAAGTGGAATCTCTAGAACATGGAATCTACAAGAAACTCCATGGACTAAAGAGATAATGAAAAACATGAAGAAGAAAGGGATAATGAAAAACATGAAGAAGAACATGAAGATTCCAAGAAATAAAGAGAAGCCAAAACAATCAGTCATTGTATCAAGATTGTCTGTCTGATATGAACTCACTAAAAGCAATCAAGCAGAAGAACCGAAATTCGTGATGAAGAACATTGTACGGAAGACTTATGAATGAAAGCATTATGAGATCCATAACCAGAGGTTCTCTTAGATGGAGGGAGAAGACTATGATGATTTATTTTTATAAGTACACCAAACTTATCTCTATATAAGTCATTATATTATCCGCAACATCCATAAGTCAAAATTCTACATCAGATGAATGCAAAGAATGTTCTCCAGAGAAATCGAATAAAGAGAAATCTCAAGACTTTGAGCAATACCAGAAAGAGACTTCTGTATGAAAAAGAAAACATGATGGAGAACCTCAAGTGCACAACAGAAGCGTGGTGAATATTTCCTATAACATCAAGATGACTACTCAGAAGATCAGATATCATGATGATAGAAGAAGTACCACATGGATATGTTCCAGTTCAATAACTATGATATACTATATTGTTCAAATCTACATGAAGCCTTCACAGTGTTCCAGACTACAGTACAAGAATTACACTATCCATGATGAAGTCCAAAAGGAGAAAATGATCTCTGAAATACATATCTCCACGGATGAGCAGATAAGCATACATTTTGGTAAAGCCTCTATTCAAGATGAAAGAACTTGCATACTCAAGCTAGAGCTCATGGAAATGCTTCTCTTAGCTGGAAGGGAAGACTCTCCAAGCTAGAACATGGTACACAAACATTTATTTTTGTAATTGAAATAACTCTCCAGTTAGGAGGGAGCATTGAAAATATTTGTAATTGAAAATTAGTCCAAATTGGACAAATGCTTTCCTGTTCGGAAAGTGGATTGAGATTTCTGACGGACAGTGACTTCCCATTGTAGTTAACATGGGAGGAAGACTGATTGTTTATGTATCATAGACAATGACTTCCCATTATGGGGAGTGGTCTATGATAGTCATTCTTCTTGGCAGTCACTCTGAGTAGTGGTCAAGTAGAATGGTCTGCCTCACTGATCAATCATTCTTTCGAAGTTCACAGTTGTGAGCAGTTTTGAAGAATCGTCCATTTTGGAGGTTGATGTAGGACAGACATTCCTCGAGGGCAGACTCATTCTCTCCAGGTTACACTTTGTTTAGTTTCATAGGAATGGCCCAGGGGGGGGGGGATGGTCCAGATAGTTATTCCTCGAGGGCAGACTCATTCTGTCCCGCTTACACTTTGTTTAGTGTTAGAAGAATGGCCCAAGGTGGGGAATAGTCCAGGCTCAGTAATCAGGGATATTTATTCCTCGAGGGAAGACTCATTCTCTCCAGGTTACACTTTGTTTAGTGTTGGAAGAATGGCCCAGGGTGGGGAATAGTCTAGGACAGTCATTCCTTAGGGCAGACTCATTCCCTCCAGCTTACACTTTGTTTAGTGCCGGAGGAATGGCCCAGGGTAAGGAATGGTCCAAACATTTCTTGAGGGAAGAATCATTCTCTCCATATTACACTTTGTTTAGTGTCGGAAGAATGGCCTATGGTGAGAAATGGTCCAGGTTCATAAATCAGAAATAATCCTTCCTCCCTAGTTGAGAAGAATGGGGCAGATAGCCCATTGTTGATATTCCATATTGAGAGCAGACATTCTTTCAGATCTAACAGACATGAGTGAAATATTGGCCCAGATGATTATTGTTGATATTCTATACTGAGGGTAGACACTCTTTCAGATCTCACAGACATGAGTGAAAGATTGGCCCAGATGATTCATTTTTTATCATAACATTGTTTCTATGCAGATGAAGATTACTGTGGTGGTAGACATTCTTTCAAATCTCACAGATGTGAGTGAAAGATTGGCCCAGATGATACAATTTCTATCATAACATTGTTTCTATGCAGGATGCTCTCAGATGTTTGTTATGAAGACTATATGACAATAGATGAGGACTACTGTAGTGAATATGTTTCACCGTTCGCAACTATACGTTGATGATCAAGTACTTGTGTGTTACTTGATGTGGTAGTTAACCACTAGATTGTAGTTGTGTACTACTATGAATAGACACATTTTTGTTCTATTCTTGTTCTAATTTCCTTGAAGACTATTAACAGATTATTGGGGATGATGATCATTCAGATAAATGATGAACAAAGATTTTCCAGATGGAAAACAGTTCAGAACCTTTTACTCCTCTTGTATCACTCCATGGGAGAGTGACTTATACAACATCATATCTAATTACTCAGATGAAGTATGGTTTCGAGAGATGATGCAACTGATGATGATGGTGATGCTCATGATCTAGTCATGAAATAGTCTAGATGACTATATTGATGCTACTAGGTAAATGGTATGTTTTCTGCTCAAGTCCATTACCTGTAAATACCTCTCTAGCTAGGAGGGAGTGTCCAGGAGGTATTTACCCCCACGTGTGAACTTGACAAGAATAGAAGACTCTAGGAAACAAGAGAAACCTTAATGAGTTGGCTAATAACCCTAGAAGCCTTGTCGACTCAAGAAGATAATTTATATTAGGCTATTAGCCTTCAAGAGAAGAAGTCGATCGGAAATTATAATAATATACTGAACAGACACTTATCCAGAAGGAGAAGTCGTCCCTAGCAAAACTGGCAAAACCACTATAAATACAGGGCGCCAGTTCTCATTTTGACACATCTCCGAATTGCAGTTTCCTAGTTGGTGCGCATTGCAGTTGTAGTCTGGTCCGCATGTTTGGAGGAGGGTTGTAGGTGCAGATGTAGTAGTAGCTAGTTCTCAGTATTGGCTTGAATATCTCTTTGCTAGGGTTTGGACTATCTGATCATCTTTTTTTGATGCGTTATCCTTGGGGATTGATGCACTACTCTTTGTTTGGCTATCTAGCCTAGGGTTTTCTTCCAGAGAAATTCTCAGTCAAGGTTAAGGTGCTCAAAGGGAGGCTTCGGCCTATGGTTGGGTGACGAAGGTATCGTCAATGGTAAAATGAGGACACCATCTTCTATATTGTAACACACATACCAATGAAACCACAA
>ML780836.1:0-24415 GCA_009831015.1 Picea engelmannii
GGTACAGAGGAAAAACAGTAAACAATATAGAAAACCAAAATTCATTCACTATAGTAGAGGTTGTACTAAATTATAGCGAAGCATTCATCAGATACAAATATGAAATGAAATGAAATATGAGATACAAGGAAACAAACTCATAAAATAGTCATGACAGAATTGAGAATCTTCAGATTTGCTTTATATTAACTCTCAAGATAGAAAACCTCTATTACAATCGACACAAAAAGGTCCAGCCTCTTTTCTTTCTTTCTATTGTATATTTATATAGTTTTACATAAGATGGAATCTCAATCGCTACAATATTTTCAGTTACGATAAGAAGGAGAAAAATCGTTCCATTTCTTCATCTCTGTCTTTATTTGGTACCAGAAGCTTGCCCTCTCGCATGCTCGGTACAAGTGACACATATTTCCACTAGCCGAGATATCAACCTTGACGGTTCCGCTTGACAATTGGCCTCAAAAGAATAACAATCTCGGGCTAATTGCGACAACCTTTCTTCCATCTGTCGGTCTAGGATGTCAATAGCACACAATTGCACACTTGGTTTAATCATACATTTATTTATTTGAACTATGTCTGCCATAGTTACTTGTGAGGTTTCGGCTGAATCTCTTTCTTATTTTTCGTTTATATCAAGCAAGATTTTCGCTATATTTGTTTGACTCAATGTCTTAGGATTACCTTCACTGTCAATACCTAACAGGTTACCATCTATAGAACCAAAACCCTCTTCAAAGGATTTCATTACCTTCTTGGCTATTGATCCCTCTTCCTGATATAATTCTCTTTTTACTATAGCCTTTCTCTTCTTATTGAAAAAGAACTCATTTGGAGGGAGCTCTTCCATACTTATAGGTCTCAATTCTTCATTTAAAATCCACCCTGCATCTATATTTCCCTGATTTGACTGCAAGGGATTAATGGAGGCGATAGGATCTCCAATCTTCTTAGCTGGCTGTCCTAGAGTAGTGAATGGAGTCTGCTTTTTCAGCAGCTCAGGAGTCTTTATCTCTGGTTTCGGACTCTTAGTTTTGTCTTCCCCATCCTGGTGTTTTTCTTGGCTGGGTGTCGCATCTTTGGAGCCTTCGGCTTCTTTTTGTTGCACCTCTGTTGTACTTGGATTCTCACCCCGCAATACTGAGGGAAGACAACTGCGTCGATGATCTTGGAATCTTAGAACATAGGCCCTCTCTTTGGGTGCCAGGGCTTGTATCCAAGCCGAAACCTCGGCATAAGATCTTGCACCTCAGAAAATGTCATCCAAGGGTGAATTTTCATGTTCGAACCTTTTGAGTCCACAACTGGCCAAGTGATTACTTACGACCCTTTGCAGATCATGCTTCTTGAATTCAATATGAACCAATTTTAAGTCTTCCAGGGCTGTTGCCTTAGCTTTAGCATGCCCGAAATCTAAAAAAGAATATGAATTTAAATGAATAGGAAAAGTTGGCCATACCTTCTTTGAATATCCCTTAAGCTCCTTATTTATTCCACCGATTACGGTTTGCCTAGCAACCTCATGAAAAGAAAGCTTATCAGGTATGAATAATGGTAAAGCATGCGGGGGAGCAGAAGCCCTAAAAACCCTGAGATATGAGAATTTTGTTTCTACATACCAGTCGGCTATACTGCTCAAATTCATCACTATACTTTCTGAAATCCTGGATTGTGGGTGGCCAAAAATAGTGACATGCAGCGGTACCATTACCCAGTTAAGGATTTCATACATAAAATCTGTCGCTTTGTTTTCCCACAATTTTGAATGGTAGACATGGATGGGCTCGGTTTCTGATGGAGTCCAACTCCAGCTCATTAATGGAAAGGGTGTCAGAAAACACACGACGTCCATAATGTATGCAGACATAAAGAATGAAGCAATCTTTTCGCTCTCCCTCTGCGCTCGGTACTTTGTAATTCGACTGGTCAAGCTATCAGACAACATTTTATCCCAGTTGAAGGAACAACCTTCGGTGACTGAATGTATTAGAGGCACCCACTAAAGGAAAAAATATGTGGTTTTCCCTCTCCCATATAATCTACAGGTCATCATCACTACATATTTGAACTATGGTTCCAGAGAAGCTATTGAATATATACCATTACTGTCTGCCATGAACTTCACAGGGTGTGAGACCCAATCTTTGATTAAACTGGACATAGTCTTGTCATATTGCATTCATTCCTTCCTGTTTGAAATTCTCCAAGAATTCAGCATTGTATGTAAAGTATGACCTGGTTGGCAACTTGTACATAGCCAGAAGTTGTTCAGGTTTGAAAGTGTCGATAGTGACCTTCTACTCGTTGATGATGGTTCTGGTTGGTATATCCACATGATCTAATGCCCACCGGACCATATCATAGTAAGGGAGCAGTCATGGCCTGGCCGCTACTTTATGCATTCCAGCTTGGATGACGATCTTATATTTGGTGGTTAGGTCGTCTTTTTCATTGTCGTTGGAATCATCCAAACAATCTACCAATTCGGACTGTAGAACCTCAGAAACAAACGACCAGGTCTTGACAGAGTCGACACTTCGAGGTGCAGTATCAGAGACGTTGTTTGAACCTTGTCCCAAAACCTCAACGCCTGCTTTAGATGCTTTTCGTGGGGCCATGGCGGGGGATCCTGCTTTATCTCTTCTGCGATAAAAATATGTATACATACAGAAATTAGTTCGCTGAGAAAGTTTTCTCTGTGAAATGTAGAAATGAATTTGCGATAAAAAATGACAGATCTATACATTCGACCATTTAAAACTTGGTACTTTTCAGGAACCGAACGGTCAAATCATTCTTAAATATAATTTAGCAATAAAAACCCAATCCTTACTTGTCGATTTGCCTTGTTTCTAATTAATGTCATAAATTTTGACAGTTCGAAACACAAGTTGGCGTAAGGAAAAATTAAGATTGCCTCGTAAACTGTGCATGCATCAAATCACGGGAAATACTGGCTTATCTCAATTAATCACATTTTATCAACGTTAATTAATCTTTCGGTACTCGCTACATCGGGATTTTTCGCTTTAACCCTTTGAACCTCTAAGACCCGAGATTGCGATGATTATATTTGGTTAATAAACAACATAATTATGATTAGGCGCTTAATTAATTACGTGATTATTTATATCGCAACTTCACAACTCAGAGCTTCGAAGGTATAGCTTCCGAGAAGTTTGTATGCCAAGTTGCAAAATCACGAGATCGCAACTTCGTGACTCGGAGCTTCGAAAGTATAGCTTCCGGGAAGTTCGTAGGCCGAGTTGCGAAATCGCGAGATCACGATGATATGATCTAATTAAAATAGGGGATAAAACCGGATTAATTGTTTAATTAATTATGTTTCTATCTTTATCGTGACTTTGCAACTGGGGGCTTTGACAGTGTAGTTTTTAAGGGAAAATACACCAAGTTGCGAATTCTCGACAAAGCTTAACCACGGCTAAGATTTTTACCTTTATCATTAACACGGGTTACTAAAACAAGAATCTCATGGTTTCGGCTATCAGGGTTATGACAGTAAGAATTTTGGAGTTAGTAAGCACCGAGACGCGAAATCCCGATGATGCTTAACCGTAGTTTAGAAAAAATTTACTTTCACTACTGACCTGGGTAAAACTTTAAAGTGATTTCGTCGTTTCGTTGTTCGGGACTTGTGAACTATGTGATCTATAACATCCGACATATGAAATCCCGAGGTAAAAAAGGGGAAAATCATTTGAATGAAAAGTAGAACTCGCCTTGAGAGTATGATAACCGTCGTCGTTCACGTGATGAGACTTCAGAGATTTTGGAACAAAAGAAGGAAAATATGAAAACCATCTTTCGATTTCGAGCATTAAGATATGAAATTCAAAATGGGATAAAAAAAACAAAGGCAACTCCAACACATATCTCCCACTATTATGTCATACCATCAACTAACATCCTCCTCGGAGTATGAAATATATAGTTGAGTTGGTGTTGCAAACTAGTTAAGGAAGAGGGTTGTCGGTTGGATAGGTTGCAAGAATCTTGGTGCAAATTCAAAATTATCGGCATCAACCTCATATCCATCAGGTACTCCATAAGATTTTTTTGTCTTGTTTGGAGGTCAAGAAAGGTTTGGTTATTTGATTTTACTTTGGCTCTATGAAATGGCTTAGGTGCTACGAATTTAGACAGGCTCTACGAAATGTGCTACGGAATGTGCTACGAAAACACTGTTCTAAGACTGTTGAACTAGTAGTTTTGACCAGCTAACTTCTAGGAGAATTTATAGGTGAACCAGGATGAATTTTCAAAATTCAAAGGAGGCTATTATCAAGCATGGACCCATGAACATTAAATTCTTTCATTTTTCACATAGGTTTCATGGATTTGGAGATTCGAAAGAATATTTGAGCCCTATGTTTTTCAGTTTTCATGATTTCCTGTTTGAAACATGTTTTTGTGACATGTATTTCGTCTAGCTGGAGATGAATTTCAAAAAACCGAGAGAGTTTTTTCTTTAGAACGAGCTTATATACAAAAACCGTTTTTAGATTTTACACAGCTATTAAAGTTTGATAATTACAGGTGTCACTTTGAAGCCTATTTTTCATAATTTTACCTCCTGAAAAGCAAGAAATTAGTTAAAACGTGTCATTTTTTGTTTGTAGTTGTTTCTATTTTGAGAAAGGGGTTGGAGTTCAAATGGGTGATATGGAAAGGACCTATATGGCTATATATTCATGTACAATAGGAGAGGAGGGTTGGAATCATGATCCAAGAGAGGCTAGAGAGAGTAGGAGCAATTTTAGTTTCTCATTTGTAAGCCTGAGGGCCTGTTTGTATTGACATTTTCTGCCATTAAAAATTCATGAGAGTTGTTATAAGATTGTGTTCGTTGTTTTCCCACTTCATTTATATTTTCTTGCTTGAACACATTGCAGGTTTTGAGGATCATAACTTCCATTGATTGATGGATTCATGAACAACAGAGGATTTTTTGTAGCTTGCCCATTAAATCATTGTTCATTGTTTAAGCAAATATTTATCTATTGCATAAAGGACCTCTGTATAATGGATGTTATTCCTTTTGTCATATTCAACATGCTTCTACTCATCATTATATATCTCTTTTTCTGATATATATTTTGATTTCTTTTGATCTGTAGGATGTTATGACTCCATGCCCAATGGAATGCCTCTGTAGACTTTTTGTTTCCCTCTCCCTTTATTTCTCATCTTGGTGATCCATCTATTCAAACCATTTTAATCCATTTACATTTGGATGGATATTTGTCTTATCCTCTGGAAGTCTGAGGGTGACTCTCAGTGCTAATATTTTTGGCATCATTGTTGGGGACGATAATGAAGACACCTTCCCTGGGTGAACTATGATGATTAGATCTAGATTTGGATGGTGAATTGAAGCTAGGCACTTTTAGACTTCTTATCTTTCACCATGGCAACTCCATTATTCATATATCTATTGGAGACTCCATTGTTTTGAAATGGACAAGATCCTATCTCAGAGGTATGATTTCTATGATTTTTCAAAGATAGTCAATTTTCCAAATCCAGTGCCTAGTAGAGATGAATGGGAAGGTTGCCTTCCTAGGTTTAGAGGAGAGGATTGGGAAGTACCAGCTGAGTTTTTATTAGACTTTCATGAGTGCATGCTTAAGTTGAAAATTATACATGAAGATGTCCTCATAAAATTGTTTACATGCACTTTAGATGGAGTAGCTCGTGATTGGTGTAGATCACTCCCGATTGCTTGTATTACTTCACTAAGACATTTTCATGCTGCATTTCAGTTGTTTTGCAAAGAGAAATTTGCAACTGATTTCCTTTATCAAGAATGTTGTTATGAATTCAATTTGTTGAGTAAAGGATCAAATAGTCTTAAATATTATGCTGCAGTAGAAAACACTTTTCAATATGATCAAGAGGTTGATGATATTCAAAGTGATAGCCAGGATGTAGATACTTTTGACATTGTATCAAATGTATCTACTGTTTTAATTTGTCATGAAAATCAAATTGTTTCCTTTGAGTATTCAAATGATAAAGAGCATATCTTTACTAAATCACATACAAATCTTATTAGTAGACAACCAACATATGATAATGACGAAGATAGGGAAGAATTGCAGTAGCAGTTGGAATTCTCTTTATCACCTATTGATGAGAAGAAAACTCCACGGATCAACGAGGAAATGTTTATCATTTCTATACCTGCACTTGAAATAGACATCAAACAACATATGAGTAGTTGTAAAGTATATGAGGACCATCATTTTATTGATGAATCAGCCTTCACAGAGGAGCAAGATGGTTTTCTTAACCAACTAGAAATGTCTTTTCATAAGTTTCATGATCCTGTGGATTTTCACATAGAATTATATTTTTCAAAGGTTTTAATGATCCAGTTGTTGGTATGATTTCAAATCATAGTTGTAAGTATCCATTTCTTATTAACCTCTTGTTGCAAACTTCATATCACTTGAAAATTATTTCGAGCCATTACATGGAAGGAGTTATTTTCATCAATTTGATACTCACATGGTTGCATTGGAAGTATGACTTCAATTAAGAAAAAAATCTCAGCTAGATAGATTAGTGTAGGTTGATGTACATAAATAAGCTCACTCCATGAGCATGTGATTTCAGTTTGAATTTGTCTACATTGTGAGTTCAGTTTGCAGCTTATGACAATGTTTTTATTTTTCATAAGGGGCAGAGATATTTTCAGGAATACAATATGCAGAGATGGAATGGATAAGGCAAATGGAACTACTATGTTCTTGGAGCCTCACAGGGAGGTCTCCATCCCCTATGGAGCCATATCTTAACACATAAAATTGATCATGTAAAGGAGGATTTATGGTTTTTAGATCCTACATTTAGCCATATCTCTCGTGATTATGTCATACCATCAACTAACATCCTCCTTGGAGTATGAAAGCTATAGTTGAGTTGGCACTATGAAATGGCAATGTGAACTAGTTAAGGAAGAGGGTTGTCGGTTGGATAGGTTGCAAGCATCCTGGTGCAAATTCAAAATTACCAGCATCAACCTCATAGCCATCAGGTACTCCATGAGATTTTTTGTCTTGTTTGGAGGTTAGGAAGGGTTTGGCTACTCGATTTTACTTGGCACTATGAAATGGCTCAGGCGTTGTGAATTTAGTCAAGAGATACAAAGTGCGCTACATAATGTGCTATAGAAACCTTATTCTAAGACTATTGAACTGGTATTTTTAACCAGTTGACGTTCAAGAGAATTTTCGGGTGAACCGGGATGAATTTTCAAAATCCAAAGGAGGTTATTGTCAAGAATGGACCCATGAAAATTAAACTATTTCATTTTTCACAGAAGTGTCTTGGATTGGGAGATTTGAAAGAATATTTGAGCCCTATGTTTTCATTTTTCATGATTTTTTGTTTGAGACATGTTTTTGCGAGACTTATTCCGACCATCTGAAGGTGAATTTCAAAAAACCAAGAGAGGTTTTTATTTAGAACACGAATATATACAAAAACTATTCTCACATTTACACAGCTAATATAGTTTGATAATTACAAGTGTCACTTTGAAGCCTATTTTTCATAATTTTGCCTCTTGAAAAGAAGGAAATTAGTTAAAACGTGTCATTTTGTGTTTGTAGTTGTTTCTGTTTTGGGAAAGGGGTTGGAGTTCGAATGAGTGAGTTGGAAATGAACTATATGGCTATATATTCATTATAAAATATGAGAGGAGGGTTGTATTCATGAGCCAAGAGAGGCTAGAGAGAGTAGGAGCAGTTTTAGTTGCTCATTTGTAAGCCTGAGGGTCTGTTTTTAATGACATTTTCTGCCATTAAAAATTCATGAGAGTTGTTATCAGATTGTCTTCTTTGTTTTCCCACTTCTTTGTTATCTTATTTCTTGAACATATTGTAGGTTTTGAGGATCATAACTGCCATTGATTGATGGATTCATGAACAACAGAGGATTTTTTGTAGCTTGACCATTAAATCATTATTCATTCTTTAAGAAAATCTTTATATATTGCAGAAAGGATCTCTATATAATGGATTTTCCTACTTTTTTCATATTCACCATGCTTCTACTCATCATTATATATCTCTTTGTATGATATACAATTTGTTTTCCTTTGATCTGTAGGATGTTATGACTCCATGACCAATGGAATGCCTCTGGAGACTTTTTGTTTCCCTCTCCCTTTCTTTCTCATCTTGTCGATCCATCTATTCAAACCATTTTAATCCATTTACATTTTGATGGGTACTGTTCTTATTCTCTAGCAATCTTAGGGTGACTCTCAGTGCTAACAATACCAACATGCCAACCACTCTAAAAGGGTCTTATTCATTATCAACAACCTATGTACATCCTACTTAAATATACTTTGCCCAACAATTAACTGCAACAAATGTTTGAAACATATTCTCTTTAAATTCAAAGAGAAGACACAGACCCTAGATAGAAATAATACTGCATGGTTAGAATTCTTGCAATTCTGTTGGAAAAGTATAAAATTAAAGTTGCAATTCTAGTTGAAAAGTATCTGTTTTTGAAGTTTTGTGCAAGAGATCAATGTTTTTGAATTAGTTTCATGACACATCCTTTGAGTAAATAGTGAAGTAAGTTGTGATCCGTGTTGATTGTTCTTTGTGCAAGGTTCTATGTGTATGTTGTGTATAACCCCACATGTATAACAATTTTGAGATAAAGGTTGTTAATGAGGCATTCTTGTAACAAAATATTTTCTAATATGGATGTTTCTTTGGTTTGCAAGTCCTTGAGTTGATGTCATATCATCCTCAGTTGTTAGAAGTCAACATGTCATGCCTTGTGGTCCCTTTGTGGTTGGGTGTATCGATGTCATGAATTTTTCCCCCTCTATGGTTTGTAGTTGTGATACTTGTGATGTAGCTATGGCTTGTGGTTGTATATTGTATAATACTTGAACCATTAGAAATTTTGTTGGAAAAGTATCAATTTAAGGATGCAAGGTAACTTTCCTTATTAAATATTAGACTAGACACTGAACTAAATAGTAACTGACATCCACCAACATTGTTGTATGCCATTAATTTAATTTAATTGCATATTAGCCTATATTTTTTAATAAATATCCAGAAAATTGAAGTAGCAATATGAGTTGATGACAATGAGTTTATGCATGTCTTTGGGTTAATTTGTGGATATATGTGTGACTTATCCCCACCATAGATTGGATACAATGGAAGCACGAATAATATTGCAAATGCAGACAAAGAATGTTATGAAAGTTTACTAAGAGGCCCATAATTCACCCCTCAAAAGAAATTCATCATCACCACTTAGAAATTTTTGTATTTACAAAGTTAAAGAGTTTTGTCACCTTACTCCCAAACTTCTCCTAGCAATGTCTCAACTTTCAAACTCTTGTAAATGAACAATGGAATATATTATAAAAAGTAACAAGGGCAGAAGGAATAATGTTTATTTGTTAGTTAAACGCAATTATGTCATAAGAAAACTTGCCCAAGGTAAAAGCACCCCATGTACACAAAAACAATAAAAAAGATTTAGACAAAACATGACCTGACTAAGTTATCAATATGTTACAATCTCCAACAACAAGATATCCACATAAAGTGGTATAGTGAATCTTAAAATAAAAAGCAATATGTTATATGCCCCCATGTGTGTAAGAGAAAGAAGACAAGCCAACAATATGTCATTAAGCAAGTATTGCAAGTAAAAGATGCAAACTTACAATTAGATGCAATATGCGAAGCTCAAAATTTGATTGAAAGACAGGCAATTGGTAGAAATATTACAAATTATGTATGATCAGCTTGTGCCTTGATTTTGGCAGCAAGATTACAAATTATGCATTTTGTTATGACATCGACTATCATAACTTTCCCTTTGTAAATTCCAACTTATCCACTTGTTGCATGTTTAGAAAGGTTCTTAATGTTTTTCTTATGTCTTTTCACATGAGCTATGAATTTCACTCTCATATCCATATTCTTTAGATATTTCATAAAGAGATTTACAATGCCACTCTCCAAGTCCAGTAGTAAAGTAACTTTGGTTTTACATTAATTGGGTCACCAAGACAAACCAAGAGAGAAATTGCAATTAGAGACCATGATGATAAAAAATAATAAAAGTATAATAAATAAATAAATTTATGTAGCCATATCAAATCGCCAAGACACTAAGAACAATGATGCTTATTCTTTAGTATTGAAAAGATTCAACTTATATTGTAATCCAACATTGGTTGCATGTAGAGAGGTCTAAGAATCCTTCATCCATAGGTGAAAACATGATGATAGAATCACTATGAAGTATGCTTATAAGGCCAAAATGCCATCAACGAAATTTGTTCAAGGAGTGTCAATGTGTGACACCAGTTAATAAAGTGTGTTTCATAAGTTTGTGTTTGGCCTATAGAACCTATTTTTACAATGCTACAAATTCTCAATCAAAAGACATGCTCCTCTCCATTTCTCCAAAAAAAATCCCATTTCCTTTTAGATCTAGGTTCCCTTGACAAGTCATTCATGGGTGATGTATAAGGAACAATGTCTCCTCTCCAACAACAATAACTCTTTCTATAATAACAAAGTCATATTATGACCCTTGTTTCATCACCCAATTCATCATATGACAAACATTAGACATAAAGAGTGGTATGGATGGTGAACTTGTAAGCATGTCGTGATGTTTTCAGGAAAAAAAAAGAAAATCCTATTGTGAATGGTGGTGTTGCATGGTTTTGAATTACGTAAACATATATGTTGGGTATTGATCTTTATCTAAAACTTCTTGAATGAACTCTTCAATATCAACATATTAAGGGAGTGATAAGATTTTCTCAACACCACTACATAGCGTCACTAATATCCCAAGAGGGTAACTACTGGAAGTCATTTGTGTAGGCCACAAGAACCCCTAAATCATGATTATAGAACTAAGAAAGGTCACGAATTTTGTAAAGAAGGGTTCTCATAAACCACATCCAAAGGTGAAGGTGGTAAATATCAAAAACAAGCTTTGAAAGGTGACTTACTTATGGAAGTGTGAACTACCATACTGTAGGAATTTAGGTATTATGAATGTAACTCAAGTTCTTATCTTTTGGACTTGGATGGTTTTGATTATAGCCTATAAAAAGATGGCTTGGTGTCTTGTTCACGACTCTTTGTTTTCCCATCTATTTGGGAACGGAAGGTTGTGGATATTTTCAGCTTGTGCATTTCCATAATAAGCTATAAGCCATCATGATAAGATATGAACCAACATTCAAATAGAAGAGACATCAAAGAAGAATACTAATTTATATTATTTGTATATATTACACATTGAAAGAGAAACATGCTTGTCTGATCAATTAGTCCACAAAAGAATAAAAATGTATCACAGCCAGTGCACAATGTAGTATTGAAATAGTAAGTTTCAATTATTTTTTGTCACTGCCTGAGAAAAAGAGTGCCATATTTCTTTGTATGATTAGTCCATCATGACTCTCATGAACTTTCATGTGACTATCTGTAATGCTACAAGGAACCCCTTTCCAAGTCAATTTCCGACCATTTCCTTCGACCTCAAGGTTGTAGTTAATTTTTGTAGCTTCATCATCATCTCCCATGAAACATAGAAAAGCTATATATACAGGAGATTTTCCAAATTGAAAACCTTGAAAATGTATACAAAAGTATTTCCCAAAACAATTGAATACATGCAAATGGAACAATTGAAAACATCAATGAATATACTCCCCAACATGCAAACCAAGGAATAGAGAAACCAAGAGTGCAAATTCCAAATGACCACTCACATGTCATGGAATAACTAGCACCTTCACACTTTAGAAGGATATCAACTCAAAAATGAGAAATTTTGTTACAAAGATGACATATTAACATTCCACTAACCCTCAAAAACTGACTAAAAAAGAGATGTTTTTTGCACTTTAGGTGAGGTCATTGGACCTACTTCAAAATCAGATTTTTCTTATGAATTGTCTAGAGAAAAGATATATAAAAACATTGCAAAGACGAGCATCATACCCTCAACAATCATTAAAGTAATAATTTTGTAGATGGGATTGTCATAAAACCCTCAAACAGTGACCCTTTAAATAAAATCAGACTTAGAAATCTAAGAGTTTATGATATGTAATAGATATATGTTGGTGGATTCAAATAGATTGGTTCCTAATACTTGCCTAGTCCTTGGGAAATGGAGTAAAATCACTTTGATACTTGGAAGATTTGATTAAAGACAATATTCAACCAATGTAAATGCTCAACACATCAGTTCTCTTTAGTTATAATAATGTTGCAAATTCAAATTCCAACGAGCATACTAAGATCATAAAGATGAAATGGTACTTTTTTTGTATTCTTGTTTCATCACATAACATCATATTATGATATATGAAGTAAAATACATCTTTCTATTAGGAGAAAAAAACCCAGGTACATAACGTAGTCTAGATCTAAAATTAAGGGTTTTTGAGAGGACAAAGGAGCCAATTTCAAAGATTTACAGGTGGAAAATCACCAATTTATTGGTCATTGATATAGTATTAAAATGGGCACCCATTGTAGACCAAAACATTGTTGTTTCTATCCCTTCCTTTACATGCTTTAAATTAACAGAAGGTCTCAAAAAGTTGGAAACTCTGGTCACTAGTTATTGGTTTTCTTGGTTTTGTTGAGTTGTGGCTATGGTACTATTTAAAAATAACATATAGTGGAAATTCAAAAACTACTAGATGGGAGGGTTTACCTTTAGTGTAATGGATTATTGGAGATGAGAATGTATATCAATGGAGATATGGGCAATATTGGAGCTACACCCATCCTGTGGGAAGCTTTCTATGGTAGAAGAGGATGTTTCTTCCCTCATCCTACAGATACCTGACATATACTTAGTCAACAAAGTGACAATACATTAACAATTTATATGTAAAAAAGTTGAAACTATAGCACATGTCAAACCTAGAAAATCACCAATTGGAGAGTTGTCATCTAATGGAGCATGTTCCAAGGGAGGAAAATCACTAGAAGAAGCTCCTATATCTGTAATATAACAATGCAATATTCATTAGAATCCATATTGGAATATAAAATAATATAGACTTGAAACATGGATTACATCAATTGGGAGTCCCACCAAATGTACCTGTAATGGTAGGAAAACTAGAATGACATTGCATCTATCTACGTCCTTGGATTGAGGCAATAGTAGTGGATTGTTGCACCCTTACAAACATCCACCTATTTCTCCATTAAAAACATGGTGATGTATATATATATATATATATATATATATATATATATATATATATATATATATTAACATATTGATCTCACCACTCTACAAAACTCACCTAGGACAATAGAGGATTCATTTTTGGCACGAGCACAACCCCGCTTGTTGAGGTGTGGAAAATGGTTCATATTCAGATGCAAAATTAGTTTCCAATCTGCCACTTTTGTTTCTTCTTTTGTTTTTATCTTTAGGGGTAAGGAAGCTATTATTCCTCTTGAAATATGTCTCAAAATCTCCCAACCCAACAGTGAAATCATAATCCATAAAGTCAAGATTGTTGGCGTCATCCAACAATGTTTTTTACCAAACCAATAAACTATTCAGTCTTGCTCAAAGTGGAAGGAGGATTTTTTCGAAGCAACTCTAGGTAGTCTCTAGCCAACTGATGTCCCTCAACATCTTGATCAACATTGTCTCTATCCATAATAGTTGTGATGGCATCTACATCAAGGCATTACACCTCTATAATTATCTTAGTAGGGGCATTGAATGAATTGGGTGTTGCATCCTGATCCAATAAAGGGTTTGAATCCCCCTAAAGAAGAATACAACCAATCCTCCTTTATGGTGTGCTTACAAATGTTGTCACAAATAGACCATGGGAAATCACAAGCTCTAAAATTGATATGATATCAGGTGACAAGATATTTCTTATCGAGCTTAGTTTGACTTCTAACCCAATAAGCATGATATATATTCTCATGAGGTTTGCAATCACTATCTGGAATTATTCTAGCCTTTTCTATTGATGATTCAAGTTGCTTCTCTTTCTTGTAGTTGTTCAAATACCCTTCTTTTTCAAAATTTCCTTGAACCGGTAACAAGATTCAACATTTGTCAAGAGGATATAGAAAAACCAATCCATCCTACTATCACATTTCTTTCTTTGATTAGATAGAAAGTTTGTCTTCAAGTAACTATGGTATGACTCAACAACATTTTTTGTATCCTAATTTGCATGGGGGAAATATCAACATCCTTTGACCCCACATCCCTAAATATAAAAAACCAAGTTAGTGGATATATCTCATGTTTATGAAACAGAAAAATGGAAACAAAAGAAAGAGTATGTGAACTTACTAATCTTATGACCGACAACCCAATTCTTCTGAAAATAGTCCAAAAATTTGTCTCATTTGCAAATTTGTTGAAAAAACATTCAATTTCATTGCCCACTTCATCTTTGGAACAATTATTCATGATATAACCTATCTCATTGAACATCGCTTTCACATTTTTTGGACTACTGGCCAATCGGTTCACATTTTTTAGCCACGCCCTCCGTACATGCCAAACACACAATTTCACTTCACTCCTTGTGATCCTCCTACCGCATTCAATTCATTTTAAGTGAGACAATTTTGGAATAAATATAAGTTGCAATGTAAAATAACAAAATTGAAGTTACCTCAAAGATGTGATTTCATCCAATGCATCATCAACCATGAAGGCATTCACTTTCCAATCGAGACAGATTTTGTAACACCTATGCATGAGGTGCTCCAACCATAGTCCAATATATTTTGATGTATTTCATGATGCCACAACCCATGCAACTGGCACCCCACTTTGTTGTTCATCGAAAGCCATGAGTGTGTACAGTTGATACTGTCATATTAAAAAAACATATGTAGTCCAATTTAGGTCACCAATAATATTGAACTAGACAACTCAAATGGTTATACTAAATCAATCATTGACAACACACTCACCCCATATTTATTCATATTGAATGTTGAATCCATGGCTATTATGTTATTATGCGATATCCTGGCCATGGTATCCAACATCCATTTTGTTTGGATTCCAGCTATGAAAGGGACATATCCACCATTGGGCTTCTAGTAAAAGAAAAAATCATCCTTGTGTTTTTCATACCAAAGGTTCACACTCTTTTCATCCCTTTTGTTTAGCTGGAAATTCATATTCATCAAACGATTGTAGATATTCACAACATCTTTTCTGCATAAGAAAAAATCTTTGTCTCTATCTACAACATCCATGTCAACATATTTCTTTATGTTCATTTTACACACTATGTCAATAGGCACTTCAAAAAAAAAAACTTTCCACATAAGAAACCATGTCCCTTGAAAGCCTTGGCTTATGCTTGGACCTAGACTCACCTGAAGTGTCATGTTTGTCATGATAGGGCCATCCATTCTCATATTTATTCCCATACATGGTATACGTCAAAATCACTATATCAAGGGATTGAACCATAACCTTTACAATAAAATGGCACTGACAACCCCTCTTTTGCACAAATGTTTGCATTGTATATTTTCCTCTATTGTCCCATGGGTCATATGAGAAAGAATAACTGCATAAGAAATTGTCAAATGTCAATACATATGAGAAATGATAAAGTGTTATTGTTACCAACATCTGATCAATGCACTTTTAAAATACTTACAACTCATATATCAAGGAAGCACTAGCCCCTAATATTGGGGGCTTGTTTTGTCGGTGAATGAAAGTGCATGGAGCTATTGGATTGTTTTCTTCTCCTCTAATAAAGTTAGGAAAGATACGTAAAGGGATTTTTCAACCCGATCAATTCTCAACTCATTTCCATATACTTCAGACTAGACCAAATCTTTACTAGAAAAGATTATATTGTCTCTTGGGTCTTGCACCTCAAGTTCCGTGATAGTCTTCCATTTCTTTACCATTTTGTATCAATGTCTACAAAAAATGTGAAAACATATTAAGAAAAATGTCTATCCATACACAATATTTGCATTTTAAGTCGTCTCTTACATTTAGAAATGATAATATTCTAAAGAAATCAATTTATTGTCATAAACACACACTCTACTATATCGAACTAGGGCTCCAACAGAAGGTGGCACTAGAAAAAAACCCATGCACGTTGATACAGTCCAAACATCTTCTTATGCATGTGGATGCAGTACATCTTCTAAAAGGAATTGGTACAGATTTAACTTAACAAACTGGATTTAAATTTCATAGGCAGTCTGTTTATTTGAAGGTTCCTTGTCATTATTACTATGCCTCATAAAATATACTACAAACGAGAAATATGTATCTAAATTGCTTGATGCTTGACTCTAATGAGTCACTTTGTTTTTGCTTGTGGAGTCAAAGGAAGAGGATCATGATTATAAACTTATAACAAGAGAGAGGAAACCAAATGGGAAAGTTTGTGCATGGGATTTGACTATGGAAGGTGTACCCAATGGCTTGATGGAGATTCATGCACATGCAGATGATGATTTTTCTAAGGTATTCTGTTAAGTGGAAACTTATGGACAGGTCGAGTCTAGTTTGTCATATTTCGGGATAGGTCAGTGATCCAAAAATATCTTTTAAAGACTATGGTTGAGTTTTTAAAGCATGAGTTAAATTACCATTTAGGAAAACTGATGAAAAGAGGAAGAATTAAAGAGGAAACATAGTAGCCATAAGATAATATACAGATATGAACATAAGCATGAGGAACAACAAACCATAAAACACCAAAGTGATAATGGAGTTCGGTAATCTCACCTACGTCTCTGGGCCTTTGTCCCAGTGGGTGAGGCTTTCTTATTTATGTTCAAATATTTAAAAGAACATCATAAGAGTGCCAAAAAAGTTACAAAATGATCTATTCTTGTTCTACCAGATCTCAAGAACCCAACAAAATTGACGACATTGAAATCGGATGAATGGAGCTCCCATAAATGGCCTGCAAAGGTGCTCTCCTCAATGGCTTCCCTGCATAAAAATGGCTTTGCCTCAACAATTCATCATCATTTTCCTGATATGAACCTCCCCTCTTGATTCAAGAGCCTATGGTTTATATATGTTTTAAGTGGGTAATAACCTCCCAACTTCTCCCCAATATCTGGCCTCAAAGAGGGCCCAAGATCCTCCAAAAATGGATTAAATCTCCAAAAATTGTTGAAGAAATCCATAAAAGTCATATAATATAGTGGAAAACCCACTATTTGATCAAAATTAAGGGTGCAAACCCCTTCATGTGGGCCCCTGGTCATATGTGCACCCTCGAGGTGTCCATGGGCTAGTGTGTTGGTCCTTAGCCCCTCTGTTTCGGGCTCCTGGTCATAAGGTTGTGGCCATGTGGCCTTGTGCTATAAGCTCCATGCACATATCCAGATAGACTAGCCCCCAGTTCCTAGCGCCTTGGTTGGCGGGCTAGCCCGACCGACCGGGTGCCTAACCACACCCATCCGCATTGATTTGTATATGGTAGGGACACATGGTGGAACATTATAGGACCATGGCTTAAACCACAACAAATCTGCACTCCAAACGTTACAAAACAAGGTCATATGTCAAGGTCCTACGCACATAGGGATATGTATTAATTCTCGTGCCAACCATCAAAGCTATCCAATCATATGGAATAGTCGTATGGTGTGCTCTAGGGTTGGGGCTAGGCCCCAACCCTTAATCCGCCCCGAACTTACAACACTGACAAGTTTAAATGTTTGATTTAAACTATAGTTTACAAGAAACACCTACAGTGGGCTCGTATCCCATCCTTGCCAAAATGTTTTCCCAGACTGGAGGTTAAGGGGTTGATTCCCATTGAGTCATATAACTTTTGCAAATACAACAATCCAAATGACAGGGTGCCATGTGGCAGCCCAGGACTGGGTCATGTGGCACCATCACACTTGCATACAAACATGCCATGTGTCCAAATATGATTGGTCCATGCAACTACCATTGTGTCTTCACTGTCACATGTCACTGTGCCTTCCACCTCAGCTGGCTGCCACGTGTTGTATGGTTGTACGACCTTGCCAAGTCATCTGTACGAACGTGTCACATGTCACCCTTGCAGTGGTGCCATGTGTCACCATATCACTCATCCATTTGTTAGCCATCAAATGCCCAATCAGCACCAATGCATCACTACCATGTCACCTATATGGCCATACGACCTGTACAATCAGTTGCCACATCATCACTGTATGGACTGTATAGTCATCAAATTTTGTCTGTTTGACAAAACAAATAGATAATGATATCTTGGTCATATGATGTCCATTTGATCCTTTTCAAGTTGTGTTGGGTTTGTATCGACGAGGCCTATACACACATCCATTTTGAAGAGATTATGAGCACTTTTATTTTTAGGCCTTCCTGGACCCCATATTGGCTCCGTGATCTAATTTTGGCTCACAACTCCCCACTAAAGACCTTTTCGTCCTTGAAAAGGTTACAAAATGGACCTTACTGATTACATACTCATAAGGATAAAAACAAAACACTATGTTGTACAAAATGATGTTATAACAGGTCATCATTTCAACATGTGTGATTACATTAATAGAAGTAAAATACAATGAAGATGGGACATTCACTTATGGCATAACCAAGTGATTGTTTTCTTACCTTCATGGTGTTCCTCTTTCTTCGTTGGTAATGCTTCTTCCTTTGTGAGTACATTCGCAATCCTTTTGTCCTTCTTTGGACGAAGCTCGGGATTAAGCTTCCAACATTTAGCCTTTTGATGTCCGCCCATGTTGCAATAAGTGCAGTGGTTTTTTGGCATCCATAATTGTTTTTCCTTCTCTTTATTCTATTGTGGAGTTGATTCTTTATGTCGTGTCTCCTTCCTGGTCAACATAAAATTCCTATACAAATATTATCTCTTCCAACACTTGGCCACACAATGCTTAGGTGAATGACAAAAAGTACAAGGATACATATTCCACAAGTTTTGGATTACATGATTATGATTTTTATAATCAAAAAGAGATTTGGAAAAACCATGACCATTATACCTTTCTTGTTGATCTTCACTTTGATTTGGATATGAATTGCATTCACTATCACCATCATGGAGTGATACACGATCGCCTTTCGTGAAGTGTTCTCGTAATGGCTTAAGCTGGTCATATGAAGCATCACTTGCTTCCAAGGTCTTAGAGCCCATCTTGGAGAATGCTCCAATCTCCTCTTCGCTATATCCCAATCCTAAACAACGAGGTCAAACCTATACCTATTGTACATTTTTCAAATGCACCAAAAGAACCATCTTGATGGGATCAATGCGAAATTGATGAATGACTTCCACTACATACCTTATAGATTTTTTAGGAATTTGGTGTAGAAGGAAATTCCTTCAATTCTTCTTTGCATTTTTCATTCTTTGAATATTTCCCTTGAACCGATCTCTTTTGTTACAAGTAGTCTTCATAGAACACTTTCACCATCTCGGCCATGGAAAAGAGAGTTTTTTGCATATCCTTCTCATCTTAAGAAATTCCCTCTTTAGATTACATTTTTTCAACTAAGATGATCTTTTCCCTGGTAAACATGCAAACTCAAAAACCAACTATCAACTAGCTCTGATACCACATGATTCAAATAGATCTTTTAAAGACTATGGTTGAGTTTTTAAAGCATGAGTTAAATTACCATTTAGGAAAACTGATGAAAAGAGGAAGAATTAAAGAGGAAACATAGAATCCATAAGATAATATACATATCTGAACATAAGCATGAGGAACAACAAACCATAAAACACCAAAGTGATAAGGGCATTCAACAATCTCGCCTACCTCTCTAGGCCTTTGTCTCAGTGGTTTAGGCTTTCTTATTTCTGTTCAAAGCTTTAAAATTACATCATAACAGTACCAAAAACGTTACAAAATGATTTGGTGTTGTTCTAACAGATCTCAAGAACCCAATAAAACTGACGGCACTGAAATCAGATGAACGAAGCTCCCAGAAATGGCCTGCAAAGGTGCTCTCCTCAATGGATTCCCTGCATAAAAATGGCTTTTCCTCAACAATTCATCAGCATTTTTCTGATCTGAACCTCCCTTATGGCTTCAAGAGAATCTATTTTATATAGGCCTGAAGTGGGTAAGAACCTCCCAACTTCTCCCCAAGATCTGGCCTCAAAAAGGGCTCAAGATCCTCCAACAATTGCTGAAGAAATCCATAAAAATCATATAATATAGTGGAAAACCCACTATTTGACCAAAATTAAGGGCACAACCCCCTTCACGTGGGCACCTGGTCATATAGGTTCCATCTAGGTGTCCATAGGCTAGTGCACTGGTCCTTAGCCCCTCTGTTTCGAGCTCCTGGTCATAAGGTTGTGCCCATGTGGCCTCGAGCTATAAGCTCCACGCGCATATCCGTATAGACTATCCCCTAGTTCCTAGCGCCTTGGTTGGCGGGCTAGCCCGACCGAACAGGTGCCTAACCACACCCATCTGCATTGATCTGTATACGGTAGGGACACATGGTGGAACATTATAGGACCATGGCTTAAACCACAACAAATCTACACTCCAAACGTTACAACACAGGGTCATATGTCAAGGTCCTACGCACATAGGGCTATGTATTAATTCTCGCGCCAACTGTCAAAGATATCTGGTCATATGAAACAGCCATATGGTGTGCTCTGGGAATGGGGCTAGGCCCCAGCTCTTAATCCGCTCGAACTTACAACATTGGTAAGTTTAAATGTTTGATTTAAACTATGGTTTACAAGCAACACCTACGGTGGGCTCGTAGCCCGACCTTGCCAAAACGTTTTCCTGGACTGGAGGTCACAGGGTTGACTCTCGTGGAGTCATATAATTTTTTCAAATACAACTATCCAATGACGGGGTGCCACATGGCAGCCCAAGACTGGGCCACATGGCACCGTCACACTTGCCTACGAACATGCCACGTGTCCAAATATGACTGGTCCATGCAATTGCCACTGTGTCTGCCCTATCACATGCCACTTTACTTGCACATCATCCAACTACCACGTGTTGTACAATTGTATGACCTTACCATATCATCTGTACAGATGTGCCATGTGTCACCCTTGCAATGGTTCCACATGTCACCATATCACTCATCCATCTATCGGCCATCAATTGCCTAGTTAGCGCCAACGCATCACTTCCACATCACCTTTATGGTTGTACAACCTGTACAGTCAGTTTCCTCATCAACATTTGATCTAAAAATAGAAGGCTGAMTTGTTATGCTATGCAAGCACCCTCTACTTCATTAAAATAAACTTTACAGGACCTTGCTTCATGAGTTAAAATATGCAAGATAAACTTATGTGTCGAGTTTATGCTTCTTCTTTTAAATGTTCATGTGTGAGGATATGTTCTTTTAAATGGTTAAAAATGTACTTAAAATAAATACACAGCAACATAACTTGCAGCAAATAAACCATCAAACTCAGAACAATCACAACATGATAAAGGAGTTCACCCCCCTCCGGGCTACATCTCCTTGAGCCTCCATCAATGGACTTGGCTCTCTGGGATTAATTTGTCAAAAGTTATTTCACAAGATGCTGCTCAAATCCAAAGGAAAAATAGACTATACCATTGAGATCAGAACACATAAAAACCCAAAAATGACTAATAAAACTCTGAAAACGGATCATGGCTCATCCGGGCATGACCTCTTCTACATGTGGCCATAAGCTTCCCTGAGATTCTCTTTGGAAAAAACACATGTACAAGTCCTCAAAAGCCTCTGAAACATGTCTCAATGTGTTCAGAGCATAACAATTAGCCAAAAATGATTATTCAATCACATAAAATAGACATAGGCTCACCAAAACATGTCCTCAATCAATGAGGGCTTCAAGCTCCCTAGAGCTTGCTGAAACTTCAATGTCTAAAAACCTGAAAAAGAAGTCTTCAAATGGCCTTGATAACAGTGCCAATGGATTCAGTATGTCCAAAAACCCCTATCTAGTCTTTTACGACACCTCAATTGGCCAAAAAATGAGAAAGATAGGCCTCCTGCCATCCTCTTCCTTCAAACTCGCTGGCTCTGGTTCGCCAAAACGCACCTCTGTGTGCTTGAACCCAGAACACGCTCCAAATTTGTGTTTAAACCCAGCACCAGGTGCATAACCGAAAAATGGTACAAACTGTCGAACTGTTAAGGGCACGCCATGCCCTAACCGCCAAGACCATGGGCACATGGGTCACTATATGACCTCGGGCTAGTAAACAAAATGTAATCGTTTTAAGCCCCCCGCGCTCCTGGTTATGGTCACATGTGGTTACATAATAAAACCACGGGATATACAGTTAAAACCCCACACACAAAACTCTGTGTAACCACTGGTCATATGCGTTACCAACATAACCACGGGTTGGGGCTAAGCCCCAGCCCGACCCCCGCACCAAACTATACAACAATGCAAATTTAAATAAATTTAAATCCATTCATATAACAAGACACAAAGGATGGTGTGTTGGCAAGGCAAAATTTGTGAAGGATTTGGTAAAGGGAGAGGTCTAGGGTTCAATCCCCACGGACTCCACAAACTTTTGAACTAACAAACCATAGCCAATAAAGGGGTGCCACGTGGCATCCCACGACTGGGCCACGTGGCATCTCATAATTTGTCAAAACCATGCCATGTGTCGACAAATGATTCATCCAAAACTACCACATCACTTGCCATGTCAACATGTACGGTCAAGCCATGTCACCTCTTCCACATCATCATGTATGGTCATGCCACGTCAGCATTCGTACGGACTGTACGGACTGCACAGTCAGCGTCCCCTTTTTTTACCTGTTTGACGATTCGAACAGATCGCAATATCTCTCACTCCTGACGTCTGTTTTAGACGAAACGAATTGTGTTGGGTTCTTGAAGATGAGGGATACGCTCACATTTGTTTTGAGGCAATTCCGAGAACGTTGATTTTTGAGCTAAAATTTGACCCCTGGTCCAGATTTTGATCACACCTTCCCACTGAAAGGCTTTTGGACCCACAAAAGCTTATGATTATATGTCTTCTTTCAAGTTATATCAACTTATTCTACTTGAAAAGTCTTTTCGACAGTCACCTGAATACCTTGACATGCCTTGCACTGCAACTGGCTATGTCCCTCAACCACTGTTCTCTCGCTGCTGCTAACCCATTGTTCTCTTTGTGCTTGGAAGACTGCCAACCTTCCCACTGAGAATCAAGTCCCTCTTGCGAACTCTTTGACGTCAACAAAATCATCTCTCTAATGGCTGCAAAAACTTTCCTGCGACATCTTGTCACAAACCAAGAAAACCATCAATCTTGAAAACAAATTATACAAGACTGAAAAATGATGCCAACAAAGTCTTTTGCTCTTCAAACAAACTGTTGCATCTTGTACTTTATCAAATCACATGGTGTTTTCCTGCATCTCGGTGTACTTCAAAATCAACTTACAAGCCAACAAACACCATCGACTAAACACAAGTCGAAAAACATGATCGACACAACATAGTCGTCAGACAATCATCGACACTAGTCAAGACTCATTTGAAAAATCTAGACCTTCCCAAAATGACAAGTCGAAAAACATGATACACAATCATGTTACAATCATGAGTCATTCATGATGAACTATCACCAGGTTCACTGCTTACACATGCAAAAAAAAATGCATGTGCATGACTTTTCAACTCTCCTTCCAGTACAAGCATAAGTACATAAACCCCAAACATGTGGGTACATAAGAGCTGAAATGAAAAAGATAAATGGCTGCAACAAGTGAACATCATACTCCACTTTTACATCCTCCTGGTGAAGTTGTGCAACAACAAAAATGCCTCAAGCGAATTGCATTCACATGCAAACTTGCATCAAACAAGTTATGATAAACTGCTGCAACTTGTCATACTCTCAACATAAATGCACACATAAGACTGAAAAGTGCATTTACAACAGAAAATGCAAGCCTTACTTGCTCAAGAAATCCAACCATTTCTTACCAAGCCAACTCAATGGTGACTTTTTCTGCTGAAAATCGTCCTCTTATGAATCATCTTGACACACATCAATGATGGAATCTCCTCTTCCATTCTTGCCAATCTCTTTATCCATCTGCTTCTTATGTTGTGGATGAGTGGTTGGATGCAACGTCCAACATTGGTCAATGAGATGACCCCGCTTTTGACAATGAGTGCAAATCTTTTGCATCCTCTTTTCACCTTGTCTTTGCTTATAAAGTTTCCTGAAATTGGCCAATCTTTTCCAACATTTTGAAACATGATGGTTATATAAACCACAATATGTACATGGATTCTTTCTTCCATTTTTACATACAAATTTATCATGCTTAACATAATCAAAAG
>ML780836.1:30247-99235 GCA_009831015.1 Picea engelmannii
TCAGCCTTCTATTTTTAGATCAAATGTTGATGAGGAAACTGACTGTACAGGTTGTACAACCATAAAGGTGATGTGGAAGTGATGCGTTGGCGCTAACTAGGCAATTGATGGCCGATAGATGGATGAGTGATATGGTGACATGTGGAACCATTGCAAGGGTGACACATGGCACATCTGTACAGATGATATGGTAAGGTCATACAATTGTACAACACGTGGTAGTTGGATGATGTGCAAGTAAAGTGGCATGTGATAGGGCAGACACAGTGGCAATTGCATGGACCAGTCATATTTGGACACGTGGCATGTTCGTAGGCAAGTGTGACGGTGCCATGTGGCCCAGTCTTGGGCTGCCATGTGGCACCCCGTCATTGGATAGTTGTATTTGAAAAAATTATATGACTCCACGAGAGTCAACCCTGTGACCTCCAGTCCAGGAAAACGTTTTGGCAAGGTCGGGCTACGAGCCCACCGTAGGTGTTGCTTGTAAACCATAGTTTAAATCAAACATTTAAACTTACCAATGTTGTAAGTTCGAGCGGATTAAGAGCTGGGGCCTAGCCCCATTCCCAGAGCACACCATATGGCTGTTTCATATGACCAGATATCTTTGACAGTTGGCGCGAGAATTAATACATAGCCCTATGTGCGTAGGACCTTGACATATGACCCTGTGTTGTAACGTTTGGAGTGTAGATTTGTTGTGGTTTAAGCCATGGTCCTATAATGTTCCACCATGTGTCCCTACCGTATACAGATCAATGCAGATGGGTGTGGTTAGGCACCTGTTCGGTCGGGCTAGCCCGCCAACCAAGGCGCTAGGAACTAGGGGATAGTCTATACGGATATGCGCGTGGAGCTTATAGCTCGAGGCCACATGGGCACAACCTTATGACCAGGAGCTCGAAACAGAGGGGCTAAGGACCAGTGCACTAGCCTATGGACACCTAGATGGAACCTATATGACCAGGTGCCCACGTGAAGGGGGTTGTGCCCTTAATTTTGGTCAAATAGTGGGTTTTCCACTATATTATATGATTTTTATGGATTTCTTCAGCAATTGTTGGAGGATCTTGAGCCCTTTTTGAGGCCAGATCTTGGGGAGAAGTTGGGAGGTTCTTACCCACTTCAGGCCTATATAAAATAGATTCTCTTGAAGCCATAAGGGAGGTTCAGATCAGAAAAATGCTGATGAATTGTTGAGGAAAAGCCATTTTTATGCAGGGAATCCATTGAGGAGAGCACCTTTGCAGGCCATTTCTGGGAGCTTCGTTCATCTGATTTCAGTGCCGTCAGTTTTATTGGGTTCTTGAGATCTGTTAGAACAACACCAAATCATTTTGTAACGTTTTTGGTACTGTTATGATGTAATTTTAAAGCTTTGAACAGAAATAAGAAAGCCTAAACCACTGAGACAAAGGCCTAGAGAGGTAGGCGAGATTGTTGAATGCCCTTATCACTTTGGTGTTTTATGGTTTGTTGTTCCTCATGCTTATGTTCAGATATGTATATTATCTTATGGATTCTATGTTTCCTCTTTAATTCTTCCTCTTTTCATCAGTTTTCCTAAATGGTAATTTAACTCATGCTTTAAAAACTCAACCATAGTCTTTAAAAGATCTATTTGAATCATGTGGTATCAGAGCTAGTTGATAGTTGGTTTTTGAGTTTGCATGTTTACCAGGGAAAAGATCATCTTAGTTGAAAAAATGTAATCTAAAGAGGGAATTTCTTAAGATGAGAAGGATATGCAAAAAACTCTCTTTTCCATGGCCGAGATGGTGAAAGTGTTCTATGAAGACTACTTGTAACAAAAGAGATCGGTTCAAGGGAAATATTCAAAGAATGAAAAATGCAAAGAAGAATTGAAGGAATTTCCTTCTACACCAAATTCCTAAAAAATCTATAAGGTATGTAGTGGAAGTCATTCATCAATTTCGCATTGATCCCATCAAGATGGTTCTTTTGGTGCATTTGAAAAATGTACAATAGGTATAGGTTTGACCTCGTTGTTTAGGATTGGGATATAGCGAAGAGGAGATTGGAGCATTCTCCAAGATGGGCTCTAAGACCTTGGAAGCAAGTGATGCTTCATATGACCAGCTTAAGCCATTACGAGAACACTTCACGAAAGGCGATCGTGTATCACTCCATGATGGTGATAGTGAATGCAATTCATATCCAAATCAAAGTGAAGATCAACAAGAAAGGTATAATGGTCATGGTTTTTCCAAATCTCTTTTTGATTATAAAAATCATAATCATGTAATCCAAAACTTGTGGAATATGTATCCTTGTACTTTTTGTCATTCACCTAAGCATTGTGTGGCCAAGTGTTGGAAGAGATAATATTTGTATAGGAATTTTATGTTGACCAGGAAGGAGACACGACATAAAGAATCAACTCCACAATAGAATAAAGAGAAGGAAAAACAATTATGGATGCCAAAAAACCACTGCACTTATTGCAACATGGGCGGACATCAAAAGGCTAAATGTTGGAAGCTTAATCCCGAGCTTCGTCCAAAGAAGGACAAAAGGATTGCGAATGTACTCACAAAGGAAGAAGCATTACCAACGAAGAAAGAGGAACACCATGAAGGTAAGAAAACAATCACTTGGTTATGCCATAAGTGAATGTCCCATCTTCATTGTATTTTACTTCTATTAATGTAATCACACATGTTGAAATGATGACCTGTTATAACATCATTTTGTACAACATAGTGTTTTGTTTTTATCCTTATGAGTATGTAATCAGTAAGGTCCATTTTGTAACCTTTTCAAGGACGAAAAGGTCTTTAGTGGGGAGTTGTGAGCCAAAATTAGATCACGGAGCCAATATGGGGTCCAGGAAGGCCTAAAAATAAAAGTGCTCATAATCTCTTCAAAATGGATGTGTGTATAGGCCTCGTCGATACAAACCCAACACAACTTGAAAAGGATCAAATGGACATCATATGACCAAGATATCATTATCTATTTGTTTTGTCAAACAGACAAAATTTGATGACTATACAGTCCATACAGTGATGATGTGGCAACTGATTGTACAGGTCGTATGGCCATATAGGTGACATGGTAGTGATGCATTGGTGCTGATTGGGCATTTGATGGCTAACAAATGGATGAGTGATATGGTGACACATGGCACCACTGCAAGGGTGACATGTGACACGTTCGTACAGATGACTTGGCAAGGTCGTACAACCATACAACACGTGGCAGCCAGCTGAGGTGGAAGGCACAGTGACATGTGACAGTGAAGACACAATGGTAGTTGCATGGACCAATCATATTTGGACACATGGCATGTTTGTATGCAAGTGTGATGGTGCCACATGACCCAGTCCTGGGCTGCCACATGGCACCCTGTCATTTGGATTGTTGTATTTGCAAAAGTTATATGACTCAATGGGAATCAACCCCTTAACCTCCAGTCTGGGAAAACATTTTGGCAAGGATGGGATACGAGCCCACTGTAGGTGTTTCTTGTAAACTATAGTTTAAATCAAACATTTAAACTTGTCAGTGTTGTAAGTTCGGGGCGGATTAAGGGTTGGGGCCTAGCCCCAACCCTAGAGCACACCATACGACTATTCCATATGATTGGATAGCTTTGATGGTTGGCACGAGAATTAATACATATCCCTATGTGCGTAGGACCTTGACATATGACCTTGTTTTGTAACGTTTGGAGTGCAGATTTGTTGTGGTTTAAGCCATGGTCCTATAATGTTCCACCATGTGTCCCTACCATATACAAATCAATGCGGATGGGTGTGGTTAGGCACCCGGTCGGTCGGGCTAGCCCGCCAACCAAGGCGCTAGGAACTGGGGGCTAGTCTATCTGGATATGTGCATGGAGCTTATAGCACAAGGCCACATGGCCACAACCTTATGACCAGGAGCCCGAAACAGAGGGGCTAAGGACCAACACACTAGCCCATGGACACCTCGAGGGTGCACATATGACCAGGGGCCCACATGAAGGGGTTTGCACCCTTAATTTTGATCAAATAGTGGGTTTTCCACTATATTATATGACTTTTATGGATTTCTTCAACAATTTTTGGAGATTTAATCCATTTTTGGAGGATCTTGGGCCCTCTTTGAGGCCAGATATTGGGGAGAAGTTGGGAGGTTATTACCCACTTAAAACATATATAAACCATAGGCTCTTGAATCAAGAGGGGAGGTTCATATCAGGAAAATGATGATGAATTGTTGAGGCAAAGCCATTTTTATGCAGGGAAGCCATTGAGGAGAGCACCTTTGCAGGCCATTTATGGGAGCTCCATTCATCCGATTTCAATGTCGTCAATTTTGTTGGGTTCTTGAGATCTGGTAGAACAAGAATAGATCATTTTGTAACTTTTTTGGCACTCTTATGATGTTCTTTTAAATATTTGAACATAAATAAGAAAGCCTCACCCACTGGGACAAAGGCCCAGAGACGTAGGTGAGATTACCGAACTCCATTATCACTTTGGTGTTTTATGGTTTGTTGTTCCTCATGCTTATGTTCATATCTGTATATTATCTTATGGCTACTATGTTTCCTCTTTAATTCTTCCTCTTTTCATCAGTTTTCCTAAATGGTAATTTAACTCATGCTTTAAAAACTCAACCATAGTCTTTAAAAGATATTTTTGGATCACTGACCTATCCCGAAATATGACAAACTAGACTCGACCTGTCCATAAGTTTCCACTTAACAGAATACCTTAGAAAAATCATCATCTGCATGTGCATGAATCTCCATCAAGCCATTGGGTACACCTTCCATAGTCAAATCCCATGCACAAACTTTCCCATTTGGTTTCCTCTCTCTTGTTATAAGTTTATAATCATGATCCTCTTCCTTTGACTCCACAAGCAAAAACAAAGTGACTCATTAGAGTCAAGCATCAAGCAATTTAGATACATATTTCTCGTTTGTAGTATATTTTATGAGGCATAGTAATAATGACAAGGAACCTTCAAATAAACAGACTGCCTATGAAATTTAAATCCAGTTTGTTAAGTTAAATCTGTACCAATTCCTTTTAGAAGATGTACTGCATCCACATGCATAAGAAGATGTTTGGACTGTATCAACGTGCATGGGTTTTTTTCTAGTGCCACCTTCTGTTGGAGCCCTAGTTCGATATAGTAGAGTGTGTGTTTATGACAATAAATTGATTTCTTTAGAATATTATCATTTCTAAATGTAAGAGACGACTTAAAATGCAAATATTGTGTATGGATAGACATTTTTCTTAATATGTTTTCACATTTTTTGTAGACATTGATACAAAATGGTAAAGAAATGGAAGACTATCACGGAACTTGAGGTGCAAGACCCAAGAGACAATATAATCTTTTCTAGTAAAGATTTGGTCTAGTCTGAAGTATATGGAAATGAGTTGAGAATTGATCGGGTTGAAAAATCCCTTTACGTATCTTTCCTAACTTTATTAGAGGAGAAGAAAACAATCCAATAGCTCCATGCACTTTCATTCACCGACAAAACAAGCCCCCAATATTAGGGGCTAGTGCTTCCTTGATATATGAGTTGTAAGTATTTTAAAAGTGCATTGATCAGATGTTGGTAACAATAACACTTTATCATTTCTCATATGTATTGACATTTGACAATTTCTTATGCAGTTATTCTTTCTCATATGACCCATGGGACAATAGAGGAAAATATACAATGCAAACATTTGTGCAAAAGAGGGGTTGTCAGTGCCATTTTATTGTAAAGGTTATGGTTCAATCCCTTGATATAGTGATTTTGACGTATACCATGTATGGGAATAAATATGAGAATGGATGGCCCTATCATGACAAACATGACACTTCAGGTGAGTCTAGGTCCAAGCATAAGCCAAGGCTTTCAAGGGACATGGTTTCTTATGTGGAAAGTTTTTTTTTTTGAAGTGCCTATTGACATAGTGTGTAAAATGAACATAAAGAAATATGTTGACATGGATGTTGTAGATAGAGACAAAGATTTTTTCTTATGCAGAAAAGATGTTGTGAATATCTACAATCGTTTGATGAATATGAATTTCCAGCTAAACAAAAGGGATGAAAAGAGTGTGAACCTTTGGTATGAAAAACACAAGGATGATTTTTTCTTTTACTAGAAGCCCAATGGTGGATATGTCCCTTTCATAGCTGGAATCCAAACAAAATGGATGTTGGATACCATGGCCAGGATATCGCATAATAACATAATAGCCATGGATTCAACATTCAATATGAATAAATATGGGGTGAGTGTGTTGTCAATGATTGATTTAGTATAACCATTTGAGTTGTCTAGTTCAATATTATTGGTGACCTAAATTGGACTACATATGTTTTTTTAATATGACAGTATCAACTGTACACACTCATGGCTTTCGATGAACAACAAAGTGGGGTGCCAGTTGCATGGGTTGTGGCATCATGAAATACATCAAAATATATTGGACTATGGTTGGAGCACCTCATGCATAGGTGTTACAAAATCTGTCTCGATTGGAAAGTGAATGCCTTCATGGTTGATGATGCATTGGATGAAATCACATCTTTGAGGTAACTTCAATTTTGTTATTTTACATTGCAACTTATATTTATTCCAAAATTGTCTCACTTAAAATGAATTGAATGCGGTAGGAGGATCACAAGGAGTGAAGTGAAATTGTGTGTTTGGCATGTACGGAGGGCGTGGCTAAAAAATGTGAACCGATTGGCCAGTAGTCCAAAAAATGTGAAAGCGATGTTCAATGAGATAGGTTATATCATGAATAATTGTTCCAAAGATGAAGTGGGCAATGAAATTGAATGTTTTTTCAACAAATTTGCAAATGAGACAAATTTTTGGACTATTTTCAGAAGAATTGGGTTGTCGGTCATAAGATTAGTAAGTTCACATACTCTTTCTTTTGTTTCCATTTTTCTGTTTCATAAACATGAGATATATCCACTAACTTGGTTTTTTATATTTAGGGATGTGGGGTCAAAGGATGTTGATATTTCCCCCATGCAAATTAGGATACAAAAAATGTTGTTGAGTCATACCATAGTTACTTGAAGACAAACTTTCTATCTAATCAAAGAAAGAAATGTGATAGTAGGATGGATTGGTTTTTCTATATCCTCTTGACAAATGTTGAATCTTGTTACCGGTTCAAGGAAATTTTGAAAAAGAAGGGTATTTGAACAACTACAAGAAAGAGAAGCAACTTGAATCATCAATAGAAAAGGCTAGAATAATTCCAGATAGTGATTGCAAACCTCATGAGAATATATATCATGCTTATTGGGTTAGAAGTCAAACTAAGCTCGATAAGAAATATCTTGTCACCTGATATCATATCAATTTTAGAGCTTGTGATTTCCCATGGTCTATTTGTGACAACATTTGTAAGCACACCATAAAGGAGGATTGGTTGTATTCTTCTTTAGGGGGATTCAAACCCTTTATTGGATCAGGATGCAACACCCAATTCATTCAATGCCCCTACTAAGATAATTATAGAGGTGTAATGCCTTGATGTAGATGCCATCACAACTATTATGGATAGAGACAATGTTGATCAAGATGTTGAGGGACATCAGTTGGCTAGAGACTACCTAGAGTTGCTTCGAAAAAATCCTCCTTCCACTTTGAGCAAGACTGAATAGTTTATTGGTTTGGTAAAAAACATTGTTGGATGACGCCAACAATCTTGACTTTATGGATTATGATTTCACTGTTGGGTTGGGAGATTTTGAGACATATTTCAAGAGGAATAATAGCTTCCTTACCCCTAAAGATAAAAACAAAAGAAGAAACAAAAGTGGCAGATTGGAAACTAATTTTGCATCTGAATATGAACCATTTTCCACACCTCAACAAGCGGGGTTGTGCTCGTGCCAAAAATGAATCCTCTATTGTCCTAGGTGAGTTTTGTAGAGTGGTGAGATCAATATGTTAATATATATATATATATATATATATATATATATATATATATATATATATATACATCACCATGTTTTTAATGGAGAAATAGGTGGATGTTTGTAAGGGTGCAACAATCCACTACTATTGCCTCAATCCAAGGACGTAGATAGATGCAATGTCATTCTAGTTTTCCTACCATTACAGGTACATTTGGTGGGACTCCCAATTGATGTAATCCATGTTTCAAGTCTATATTATTTTATATTCCAATATGGATTCTAATGAATATTGCATTGTTATATTACAGATATAGGAGCTTCTTCTAGTGATTTTCCTCCCTTGGAACATGCTCCATTAGATGACAACTCTCCAATTGGTGATTTTCTAGGTTTGACATGTGCTATAGTTTCAACTTTTTTACATATAAATTGTTAATGTATTGTCACTTTGTTGACTAAGTATATGTCAGGTATCTGTAGGATGAGGGAAGAAACATCCTCTTCTACCATAGAAAGCTTCCCACAGGATGGGTGTAGCTCCAATATTGCCCATATCTCCATTGATATACATTCTCATCTCCAATAATCCATTACACTAAAGGTAAACCCTCCCATCTAGTAGTTTTTGAATTTCCACTATATGTTATTTTTAAATAGTACCATAGCCACAACTCAACAAAACCAAGAAAACCAATAACTAGTGACCAGAGTTTCCAACTTTTTGAGACCTTCTGTTAATTTAAAGCATGTAAAGGAAGGGATAGAAACAACAATGTTTTGGTCTACAATGGGTGCCCATTTTAATACTATATCAATGACCAATAAATTGGTGATTTTCCACCTGTAAATCTTTGAAATTGGCTCCTTTGTCCTCTCAAAAACCCTTAATTTTAGATCTAGACTACGTTATGTACCTGGGTTTTTTTCTCCTAATAGAAAGATGTATTTTACTTCATATATCATAATATGATGTTATGTGATGAAACAAGAATACAAAAAAAGTACCATTTCATCTTTATGATCTTAGTATGCTCGTTGGAATTTGAATTTGCAACATTATTATAACTAAAGAGAACTGATGTGTTGAGCATTTACATTGGTTGAATATTGTCTTTAATCAAATCTTCCAAGTATCAAAGTGATTTTACTCCATTTCCCAAGGACTAGGCAAGTATTAGGAACCAATCTATTTGAATCCACCAACATATATCTATTACATATCATAAACTCTTAGATTTCTAAGTCTGATTTTATTTAAAGGGTCACTGTTTGAGGGTTTTATGACAATCCCATCTACAAAATTATTACTTTAATGATTGTTGAGGGTATGATGCTCGTCTTTGCAATGTTTTTATATATCTTTTCTCTAGACAATTCATAAGAAAAATCTGATTTTGAAGTAGGTCCAATGACCTCACCTAAAGTGCAAAAAACATCTCTTTTTTAGTCAGTTTTTGAGGGTTAGTGGAATGTTAATATGTCATCTTTGTAACAAAATTTCTCATTTTTGAGTTGATATCCTTCTAAAGTGTGAAGGTGCTAGTTATTCCATGACATGTGAGTGGTCATTTGGAATTTGCACTCTTGGTTTCTCTATTCCTTGGTTTGCATGTTGGGGAGTATATTCATTGATGTTTTCAATTGTTCCATTTGCATGTATTCAATTGTTTTGGGAAATACTTTTGTATACATTTTCAAGGTTTTCAATTTGGAAAATCTCCTGTATATATAGCTTTTCTATGTTTCATGGGAGATGATGATGAAGCTACAAAAATTAACTACAACCTTGAGGTCGAAGGAAATGGTCGGAAATTGACTTGGAAAGGGGTTCCTTGTAGCATTACAGATAGTCACATGAAAGTTCATGAGAGTCATGATGGACTAATCATACAAAGAAATATGGCACTCTTTTTCTCAGGCAGTGACAAAAAATAATTGAAACTTACTATTTCAATACTACATTGTGCACTGGCTGTGATACATTTTTATTCTTTTGTGGACTAATTGATCAGACAAGCATGTTTCTCTTTCAATGTGTAATATATACAAATAATATAAATTAGTATTCTTCTTTGATGTCTCTTCTATTTGAATGTTGGTTCATATCTTATCATGATGGCTTATAGCTTATTATGGAAATGCACAAGCTGAAAATATCCACAACCTTCCGTTCCCAAATAGATGGGAAAACAAAGAGTCGTGAACAAGACACCAAGCCATCTTTTTATAGGCTATAATCAAAACCATCCAAGTCCAAAAGATAAGAACTTGAGTTACATTCATAATACCTAAATTCCTACAGTATGGTAGTTCACACTTCCATAAGTAAGTCACCTTTCAAAGCTTGTTTTTGATATTTACCACCTTCACCTTTGGATGTGGTTTATGAGAACCCTTCTTTACAAAATTCGTGACCTTTCTTAGTTCTATAATCATGATTTAGGGGTTCTTGTGGCCTACACAAATGACTTCCAGTAGTTACCCTCTTGGGATATTAGTGACGCTATGTAGTGGTGTTGAGAAAATCTTATCACTCCCTTAATATGTTGATATTGAAGAGTTCATTCAAGAAGTTTTAGATAAAGATCAATACCCAACATATATGTTTACGTAATTCAAAACCATGCAACACCACCATTCACAATAGGATTTTCTTTTTTTTTCCTGAAAACATCACGACATGCTTACAAGTTCACCATCCATACCACTCTTTATGTCTAATGTTTGTCATATGATGAATTGGGTGATGAAACAAGGGTCATAATATGACTTTGTTATTATAGAAAGAGTTATTGTTGTTGGAGAGGAGACATTGTTCCTTATACATCACCCATGAATGACTTGTCAAGGGAACCTAGATCTAAAAGGAAATGGGATTTTTTTTGGAGAAATGGAGAGGAGCATGTCTTTTGATTGAGAATTTGTAGCATTGTAAAAATAGGTTCTATAGGCCAAACACAAACTTATGAAACACACTTTATTAACTGGTGTCACACATTGACACTCCTTGAACAAATTTCGTTGATGGCATTTTGGCCTTATAAGCATACTTCATAGTGATTCTATCATCATGTTTTCACCTATGGATGAAGGATTCTTAGACCTCTCTACATGCAACCAATGTTGGATTACAATATAAGTTGAATCTTTTCAATACTAAAGAATAAGCATCATTGTTCTTAGTGTCTTGGCGATTTGATATGGCTACATAAATTTATTTATTTATTATACTTTTATTATTTTTTATCATCATGGTCTCTAATTGCAATTTCTCTCTTGGTTTGTCTTGGTGACCCAATTAATGTAAAACCAAAGTTACTTTACTACTGGACTTGGAGAGTGGCATTGTAAATCTCTTTATGAAATATCTAAAGAATATGGATATGAGAGTGAAATTCATAGCTCATGTGAAAAGACATAAGAAAAACATTAAGAACCTTTCTAAACATGCAACAAGTGGATAAGTTGGAATTTACAAAGGGAAAGTTATGATAGTCGATGTCATAACAAAATGCATAATTTGTAATCTTGCTGCCAAAATCAAGGCACAAGCTGATCATACATAATTTGTAATATTTCTACCAATTGCCTGTCTTTCAATCAAATTTTGAGCTTCGCATATTGCATCTAATTGTAAGTTTGCATCTTTTACTTGCAATACTTGCTTAATGACATATTGTTGGCTTGTCTTCTTTCTCTTACACACATGGGGGCATATAACATATTGCTTTTTATTTTAAGATTCACTATACCACTTTATGTGGATATCTTGTTGTTGGAGATTGTAACATATTGATAACTTAGTCAGGTCATGTTTTGTCTAAATCTTTTTTATTGTTTTTGTGTACATGGGGTGCTTTTACCTTGGGCAAGTTTTCTTATGACATAATTGCGTTTAACTAACAAATAAACATTATTCCTTCTGCCCTTGTTACTTTTTATAATATATTCCATTGTTCATTTACAAGAGTTTGAAAGTTGAGACATTGCTAGGAGAAGTTTGGGAGTAAGGTGACAAAACTCTTTAACTTTGTAAATACAAAAATTTCTAAGTGGTGATGATGAATTTCTTTTGAGGGGTGAATTATGGGCCTCTTAGTAAACTTTCATAACATTCTTTGTCTGCATTTGCAATATTATTCGTGCTTCCATTGTATCCAATCTATGGTGGGGATAAGTCACACATATATCCACAAATTAACCCAAAGACATGCATAAACTCATTGTCATCAACTCATATTGCTACTTCAATTTTCTGGATATTTATTAAAAAATATAGGCTAATATGCAATTAAATTAAATTAATGGCATACAACAATGTTGGTGGATGTCAGTTACTATTTAGTTCAGTGTCTAGTCTAATATTTAATAAGGAAAGTTACCTTGCATCCTTAAATTGATACTTTTCCAACAAAATTTCTAATGGTTCAAGTATTATACAATATACAACCACAAGCCATAGCTACATCACAAGTATCACAACTACAAACCATAGAGGGGGAAAAATTCATGACATCGATACACCCAACCACAAAGGGACCACAAGGCATGACATGTTGACTTCTAACAACTGAGGATGATATGACATCAACTCAAGGACTTGCAAACCAAAGAAACATCCATATTAGAAAATATTTTGTTACAAGAATGCCTCATTAACAACCTTTATCTCAAAATTGTTATACATGTGGGGTTATACACAACATACACATAGAACCTTGCACAAAGAACAATCAACACGGATCACAACTTACTTCACTATTTACTCAAAGGATGTGTCATGAAACTAATTCAAAAACATTGATCTCTTGCACAAAACTTCAAAAACAGATACTTTTCAACTAGAATTGCAACTTTAATTTTATACTTTTCCAACAGAATTGCAAGAATTCTAACCATGCAGTATTATTTCTATCTAGGGTCTGTGTCTTCTCTTTGAATTTAAAGAGAATATGTTTCAAACATTTGTTGCAGTTAATTGTTGGGCAAAGTATATTTAAGTAGGATGTACATAGGTTGTTGATAATGAATAAGACCCTTTTAGAGTGGTTGGCATGTTGGTATTGTTAGCACTGAGAGTCACCCTAAGATTGCTAGAGAATAAGAACAGTACCCATCAAAATGTAAATGGATTAAAATGGTTTGAATAGATGGATCGACAAGATGAGAAAGAAAGGGAGAGGGAAACAAAAAGTCTCCAGAGGCATTCCATTGGTCATGGAGTCATAACATCCTACAGATCAAAGGAAAACAAATTGTATATCATACAAAGAGATATATAATGATGAGTAGAAGCATGGTGAATATGAAAAAAGTAGGAAAATCCATTATATAGAGATCCTTTCTGCAATATATAAAGATTTTCTTAAAGAATGAATAATGATTTAATGGTCAAGCTACAAAAAATCCTCTGTTGTTCATGAATCCATCAATCAATGGCAGTTATGATCCTCAAAACCTACAATATGTTCAAGAAATAAGATAACAAAGAAGTGGGAAAACAAAGAAGACAATCTGATAACAACTCTCATGAATTTTTAATGGCAGAAAATGTCATTAAAAACAGACCCTCAGGCTTACAAATGAGCAACTAAAACTGCTCCTACTCTCTCTAGCCTCTCTTGGCTCATGAATACAACCCTCCTCTCATATTTTATAATGAATATATAGCCATATAGTTCATTTCCAACTCACTCATTCGAACTCCAACCCCTTTCCCAAAACAGAAACAACTACAAACACAAAATGACACGTTTTAACTAATTTCCTTCTTTTCAAGAGGCAAAATTATGAAAAATAGGCTTCAAAGTGACACTTGTAATTATCAAACTATATTAGCTGTGTAAATGTGAGAATAGTTTTTGTATATATTCGTGTTCTAAATAAAAACCTCTCTTGGTTTTTTGAAATTCACCTTCAGATGGTCGGAATAAGTCTCGCAAAAACATGTCTCAAACAAAAAATCATGAAAAATGAAAACATAGGGCTCAAATATTCTTTCAAATCTCCCAATCCAAGACACTTCTGTGAAAAATGAAATAGTTTAATTTTCATGGGTCCATTCTTGACAATAACCTCCTTTGGATTTTGAAAATTCATCCCGGTTCACCCGAAAATTCTCTTGAACGTCAACTGGTTAAAAATACCAGTTCAATAGTCTTAGAATAAGGTTTCTATAGCACATTATGTAGCGCACTTTGTATCTCTTGACTAAATTCACAACGCCTGAGCCATTTCATAGTGCCAAGTAAAATCGAGTAGCCAAACCCTTCCTAACCTCCAAACAAGACAAAAAATCTCATGGAGTACCTGATGGCTATGAGGTTGATGCTGGTAATTTTGAATTTGCACCAGGATGCTTGCAACCTATCCAACCGACAACCCTCTTCCTTAACTAGTTCACATTGCCATTTCATAGTGCCAACTCAACTATAGCTTTCATACTCCAAGGAGGATGTTAGTTGATGGTATGACATAATCACGAGAGATATGGCTAAATGTAGGATCTAAAAACCATAAATCCTCCTTTACATGATCAATTTTATGTGTTAAGATATGGCTCCATAGGGGATGGAGACCTCCCTGTGAGGCTCCAAGAACATAGTAGTTCCATTTGCCTTATCCATTCCATCTCTGCATATTGTATTCCTGAAAATATCTCTGCCCCTTATGAAAAATAAAAACATTGTCATAAGCTGCAAACTGAACTCACAATGTAGACAAATTCAAACTGAAATCACATGCTCATGGAGTGAGCTTATTTATGTACATCAACCTACACTAATCTATCTAGCTGAGATTTTTTTCTTAATTGAAGTCATACTTCCAATGCAACCATGTGAGTATCAAATTGATGAAAATAACTCCTTCCATGTAATGGCTCGAAATAATTTTCAAGTGATATGAAGTTTGCAACAAGAGGTTAATAAGAAATGGATACTTACAACTATGATTTGAAATCATACCAACAACTGGATCATTAAAACCTTTGAAAAATATAATTCTATGTGAAAATCCACAGGATCATGAAACTTATGAAAAGACATTTCTAGTTGGTTAAGAAAACCATCTTGCTCCTCTGTGAAGGCTGATTCATCAATAAAATGATGGTCCTCATATACTTTACAACTACTCATATGTTGTTTGATGTCTATTTCAAGTGCAGGTATAGAAATGATAAACATTTCCTCGTTGATCCGTGGAGTTTTCTTCTCATCAATAGGTGATAAAGAGAATTCCAACTGCTACTGCAATTCTTCCCTATCTTCGTCATTATCATATGTTGGTTGTCTACTAATAAGATTTGTATGTGATTTAGTAAAGATATGCTCTTTATCATTTGAATACTCAAAGGAAACAATTTGATTTTCATGACAAATTAAAACAGTAGATACATTTGATACAATGTCAAAAGTATCTACATCCTGGCTATCACTTTGAATATCATCAACCTCTTGATCATATTGAAAAGTGTTTTCTACTGCAGCATAATATTTAAGACTATTTGATCCTTTACTCAACAAATTGAATTCATAACAACATTCTTGATAAAGGAAATCAGTTGCAAATTTCTCTTTGCAAAACAACTGAAATGCAGCATGAAAATGTCTTAGTGAAGTAATACAAGCAATCGGGAGTGATCTACACCAATCACGAGCTACTCCATCTAAAGTGCATGTAAACAATTTTATGAGGACATCTTCATGTATAATTTTCAACTTAAGCATGCACTCATGAAAGTCTAATAAAAACTCAGCTGGTACTTCCCAATCCTCTCCTCTAAACCTAGGAAGGCAACCTTCCCATTCATCTCTACTAGGCACTGGATTTGGAAAATTGACTATCTTTGAAAAATCATAGAAATCATACCTCTGAGATAGGATCTTGTCCATTTCAAAACAATGGAGTCTCCAATAGATATATGAATAATGGAGTTGCCATGGTGAAAGATAAGAAGTCTAAAAGTGCCTAGCTTCAATTCACCATCCAAATCTAGATCTAATCATCATAGTTCACCCAGGGAAGGTGTCTTCATTATCGTCCCCAACAATGATGCCAAAAATATTAGCACTGAGAGTCACCCTCAGACTTCCAGAGGATAAGACAAATATCCATCCAAATGTAAATGGATTAAAATGGTTTGAATAGATGGATCACCAAGATGAGAAATAAAGGGAGAGGGAAACAAAAAGTCTACAGAGGCATTCCATTGGGCATGGAGTCATAACATCCTACAGATCAAAAGAAATCAAAATATATATCAGAAAAAGAGATATATAATGATGAGTAGAAGCATGTTGAATATGACAAAAGGAATAACATCCATTATACAGAGGTCCTTTATGCAATAGATAAATATTTGCTTAAACAATGAACAATGATTTAATGGGCAAGCTACAAAAAATCCTCTGTTGTTCATGAATCCATCAATCAATGGAAGTTATGATCCTCAAAACCTGCAATGTGTTCAAGCAAGAAAATATAAATGAAGTGGGAAAACAACGAACACAATCTTATAACAACTCTCATGAATTTTTAATGGCAGAAAATGTCAATACAAACAGGCCCTCAGGCTTACAAATGAGAAACTAAAATTGCTCCTACTCTCTCTAGCCTCTCTTGGATCATGATTCCAACCCTCCTCTCCTATTGTACATGAATATATAGCCATATAGGTCCTTTCCATATCACCCATTTGAACTCCAACCCCTTTCTCAAAATAGAAACAACTACAAACAAAAAATGACACGTTTTAACTAATTTCTTGCTTTTCAGGAGGTAAAATTATGAAAAATAGGCTTCAAAGTGACACCTGTAATTATCAAACTTTAATAGCTGTGTAAAATCTAAAAACGGTTTTTGTATATAAGCTCGTTCTAAAGAAAAAACTCTCTCGGTTTTTTGAAATTCATCTCCAGCTAGACGAAATACATGTCACAAAAACATGTTTCAAACAGGAAATCATGAAAACTGAAAAACATAGGGCTCAAATATTCTTTCGAATCTCCAAATCCATGAAACCTATGTGAAAAATGAAAGAATTTAATGTTCATGGGTCCATGCTTGATAATAGCCTCCTTTGAATTTTGAAAATTCATCCTGGTTCACCTATAAATTCTCCTAGAAGTTAGCTGGTCAAAACTACTAGTTCAACAGTCTTAGAACAGTGTTTTCGTAGCACATTCCGTAGCACATTTCGTAGAGCCTGTCTAAATTCGTAGCACCTAAGCCATTTCATAGAGCCAAAGTAAAATCAAATAACCAAACCTTTCTTGACCTCCAAACAAGACAAAAAAATCTTATGGAGTACCTGATGGATATGAGGTTGATGCCGATAATTTTGAATTTGCACCAAGATTCTTGCAACCTATCCAACCGACAACCCTCTTCCTTAACTAGTTTGCAACACCAACTCAACTATATATTTCATACTCCGAGGAGGATGTTAGTTGATGGTATGACATAATAGTGGGAGATATGTGTTGGAGTTGCCTTTGTTTTTTTTATCCCATTTTGAATTTCATATCTTAATGCTCGAAATCGAAAGATGGTTTTCATATTTTCCTTCTTTTGTTCCAAAATCTCTGAAGTCTCATCACGTGAACGACGACGGTTATCATACTCTCAAGGCGAGTTCTACTTTTCATTCAAATGATTTTCCCCTTTTTTACCTCGGGATTTCATATGTCGGATGTTATAGATCACATAGTTCACAAGTCCCGAACAACGAAACGACGAAATCACTTTAAAGTTTTACCCAGGTCAGTAGTGAAAGTAAATTTTTTCTAAACTACGGTTAAGCATCATCGGGATTTCGCGTCTCGGTGCTTACTAACTCCAAAATTCTTACTGTCATAACCCTGATAGCCGAAACCATGAGATTCTTGTTTTAGTAACCCGTGTTAATGATAAAGGTAAAAATCTTAGCCGTGGTTAAGCTTTGTCGAGAATTCGCAACTTGGTGTATTTTCCCTTAAAAACTACACTGTCAAAGCCCCCAGTTGCAAAGTCACGATAAAGATAGAAACATAATTAATTAAACAATTAATCCGGTTTTATCCCCTATTTTAATTAGATCATATCATCGTGATCTCGCGATTTCGCAACTCGGCCTACGAACTTCCCGGAAGCTATACTTTCGAAGCTCCGAGTCACGAAGTTGCGATCTCGTGATTTTGCAACTTGGCATACAAACTTCTCGGAAGCTATACCTTCGAAGCTCTGAGTTGTGAAGTTGCGATATAAATAATCACGTAATTAATTAAGCGCCTAATCATAATTATGTTGTTTATTAACCAAATATAATCATCGCAATCTCGGGTCTTAGAGGTTCAAAGGGTTAAAGCGAAAAATCCCGATGTAGCGAGTACCGAAAGATTAATTAACGTTGATAAAATGTGATTAATTGAGATAAGCCAGTATTTCCCGTGATTTGATGCATGCACAGTTTACGAGGCAATCTTAATTTTTCCTTACGCCAACTTGTGTTTCGAACTGTCAAAATTTATGACATTAATTAGAAACAAGGCAAATCGACAAGTAAGGATTGGGTTTTTATTGCTAAATTATATTTAAGAATGATTTGACCGTTCGGTTCCTGAAAAGTACCAAGTTTTAAATGGTCGAATGTATAGATCTGTCATTTTTTATCGCAAATTCATTTCTACATTTCACAGAGAAAACTTTCTCAGCGAACTAATTTCTGTATGTATACATATTTTTATCGCAGAAGAGATAAAGCAGGATCCCCCGCCATGGCCCCACGAAAAGCATCTAAAGCAGGCGTTGAGGTTTTGGGACAAGGTTCAAACAACGTCTCTGATACTGCACCTCGAAGTGTCGACTCTGTCAAGACCTGGTCGTTTGTTTCTGAGGTTCTACAGTCCGAATTGGTAGATTGTTTGGATGATTCCAACGACAATGAAAAAGACGACCTAACCACCAAATATAAGATCGTCATCCAAGCTGGAATGCATAAAGTAGCGGCCAGGCCATGACTGCTCCCTTACTATGATATGGTCCGGTGGGCATTAGATCATGTGGATATACCAACCAGAACCATCATCAACGAGTAGAAGGTCACTATCGACACTTTCAAACCTGAACAACTTCTGGCTATGTACAAGTTGCCAACCAGGTCATACTTTACATACAATGCTGAATTCTTGGAGAATTTCAAACAGGAAGGAATGAATGCAATATGACAAGACTATGTCCAGTTTAATCAAAGATTGGGTCTCACACCCTGTGAAGTTCATGGCAGACAGTAATGGTATATATTCAATAGCTTCTCTGGAACCATAGTTCAAATATGTAGTGATGATGACCTGTAGATTATATGGGAGAGGGAAAACCACATATTTTTTCCTTTAGTGGGTGCCTCTAATACATTCAGTCACCGAAGGTTGTTCCTTCAACTGGGATAAAATGTTGTCTGATAGCTTGACCAGTCGAATTACAAAGTACCGAGCGCAGAGGGAGAGCGAAAAGATTGCTTCATTCTTTATGTCTGCATACATTATGGACGTCGTGTGTTTTCTGACACCCTTTCCATTAATGAGCTGGAGTTGGACTCCATCAGAAACCGAGCCCATCCATGTCTACCATTCAAAATTGTGGGAAAACAAAGCGACAGATTTTATGTATGAAATCCTTAACTGGGTAATGGTACCGCTGCATGTCACTATTTTTGGCCACCCACAATCCAGGATTTCAGAAAGTATAGTGATGAATTTGAGCAGTATAGCCGACTGGTATGTAGAAACAAAATTCTCATATCTCAGGGTTTTTAGGGCTTCTGCTCCCCCGCATGCTTTACCATTATTCATACCTGATAAGCTTTCTTTTCATGAGGTTGCTAGGCAAACCGTAATCGGTGGAATAAATAAGGAGCTTAAGGGATATTCAAAGAAGGTATGGCCAACTTTTCCTATTCATTTAAATTCATATTCTTTTTTAGATTTCGGGCATGCTAAAGCTAAGGCAACAGCCCTGGAAGACTTAAAATTGGTTCATATTGAATTCAAGAAGCATGATCTGCAAAGGGTCGTAAGTAATCACTTGGCCAGTTGTGGACTCAAAAGGTTCGAACATGAAAATTCACCCTTGGATGACATTTTCTGAGGTGCAAGATCTTATGCCGAGGTTTCGGCTTGGATACAAGCCCTGGCACCCAAAGAGAGGGCCTATGTTCTAAGATTCCAAGATCATCGACGCAGTTGTCTTCCCTCAGTATTGCGGGGTGAGAATCCAAGTACAACAGAGGTGCAACAAAAAGAAGCCGAAGGCTCCAAAGATGCGACACCCAGCCAAGAAAAACACCAGGATGGGGAAGACAAAACTAAGAGTCCGAAACCAGAGATAAAGACTCCTGAGCTGCTGAAAAAGCAGACTCCATTCACTACTCTAGGACAGCCAGCTAAGAAGATTGGAGATCCTATCGCCTCCATTAATCCCTTGCAGTCAAATCAGGGAAATATAGATGCAGGGTGGATTTTAAATGAAGAATTGAGACCTATAAGTATGGAAGAGCTCCCTCCAAATGAGTTCTTTTTCAATAAGAAGAGAAAGGCTATAGTAAAAAGAGAATTATATCAGGAAGAGGGATCAATAGCCAAGAAGGTAATGAAATCCTTTGAAGAGGGTTTTGGTTCTATAGATGGTAACCTGTTAGGTATTGACAGTGAAGGTAATCCTAAGACATTGAGTCAAACAAATATAGCGAAAATCTTGCTTGATATAAACGAAAAATAAGAAAGAGATTCAGCCGAAACCTCACAAGTAACTATGGCAGACATAGTTCAAATAAATAAATGTATGATTAAACCAAGTGTGCAATTGTGTGCTATTGACATCCTAGACCGACAGATGGAAGAAAGGTTGTCGCAATTAGCCCGAGATTGTTATTCTTTTGAGGCCAATTGTCAAGCGGAACCGTCAAGGTTGATATCTCGGCTAGTGGAAATATGTGTCACTTGTACCGAGCATGCGAGAGGGCAAGCTTCTGGTACCAAATAAAGACAGAGATGAAGAAATGGAACGATTTTTCTCCTTCTTATCGTAACTGAAAATATTGTAGCGATTGAGATTCCATCTTATGTAAAACTATATAAATATACAATAGAAAGAAAGAAAAGAGGCTGGACCTTTTTGTGTCGATTGTAATAGAGGTTTTCTATCTTGAGAGTTAATATAAAGCAAATCTGAAGATTCTCAATTCTGTCATGACTATTTTATGAGTTTGTTTCCTTGTATCTCATATTTCATTTCATTTCATATTTGTATCTGATGAATGCTTCGCTATAATTTAGTACAACCTCTACTATAGTGAATGAATTTTGGTTTTCTATATTGTTTACTGTTTTTCCTCTGTACCAACTATCAACAGGTATAAGACCAGTCAACACTTTAGAATTCTATATATATTTTATGCTTCATCGGGTTATTTCTTTACCTTTTTCTTCTTCTATTTATAAGTGAGATTCTCCCTTGATAGCAGCCTTACATGATAGACAACTTAATGTTTTCTCCCACCTCATACATCTTTATTAAAATATAACTCAGTTACGGGAAAGGGACTTTGGTTTGCACCCTATTTTCACTCCTAGAACTGTAAACTCTCTTTTATACGACCAAAATTGAGACAACACCTAAATTTCCCCCAAGATCTTTTTTATCATTATGTTCCTCTATGACTGTCCCTGTAACAAGACAACCTAATATCGAACCCGGACTATCAGATCAAACACGTATTTCCTTAAATCATTTTTATACTATTCTTAAAACAACCACTACTCGGGTTGAACTCACACGTTCATGGGAAACTATTGAATGGGATATAAACATCCAGGAACAGTTGGAAGCTAGACAACGCCAACCCAGAAATCATCCCTAGCTTCCCTTGACGAAGGTTGACGTTTCTTCCTTCTCTACCCCTTACTCAATTTCGGATGCCTAGACACTGTACTTCTAAGCCTTAAGTACAGACTCTGTAACAACATCTTTTCGGTGCCATTGTTGGGGACCGAAGCTACGAAATCTTTTTCCTTGGGAAAACGACATATTTTTTTTCGTTGAAAGTGCCACCCTTTGATAGTGAACAAAGAGTGCACACCTTTTAAAGGCTTTCCAATATTTCACTTGGCGACTCCACGATTAATAAGCTGGCATCCATATGAAGGAATACCAGGCAAAACCCAGATGGTAAACAGACCACACCCATCACCGATACTGAGAAGATTTTAAAGGCGAGAGGCTCTCTTAAGCCGACCCCTACAGTCTATCAGCCTAAATACCCACAACCGAAGACCAAGAGTTCTTATGAACCTTCAAATTCATGCAACCCTCTTTTTGACACTAAATATCCAATGTCAAACTGCTCCAAAGTTAGAAGCGAAACCCGTCCGATAACCTCTGTAGTACACAAAGGAAAAAGTCCTGTAGAAAATCCATCTTCTTTCGATATATCGTCAACCCTTCAGTTAAATTTCACGAATTCACCCAGTCTCGAAGAATATTTCACACATCCATTTTCCACACCCATTGGTTCCCCTGACTACATCTCTTGCAAGTCCGAAGAGCCAAGCCCTCACATCCCGTATCAGTCACCCTCAGATTTTTCACCTCGCGAAGAAAGTAAAGATTCACTTTTAATCTTCCAAAAACCCCTTTACAACTTTCCACTAATAACGATGGCAGCCGCCGGAGGAGGAGGTGGAGGGGTTGTCGGAGGAGGAGGTGGAGGTGCTCCTAGGGGAGGAGCTGGAGGCCAATGGCCTGTCCCCCCTCCCAGAGTGTTCGCAAAAGTGGCAGAAAGATACGCTCCCTTGGTATTGCCCGTTCCTCTGCATGACCTTCCCGAAAGTTATATAATTTTTTTTCCAAAGTTCACTGGGGAAGGAGAACTGATCGCAACTAAACACATAAATTTCTTTGATCAATTCGCAGACATCCTAGGTCTTGAACATGAATATGTGTATTCGAGGCTTCTCGTCCAAACCTTCGAAGGTCAGGTCCGAACTTAGTTTCAGAGTCTACCCGTAGTATCTATCTTGTCATATGACACCTTGGAAGATGCTTTCCTTAGACAATGGGGCAAAAGAAAGGAACACCTATATTATTTAACCAAGTTTGGGTCTTTAAGAAAAAATAATTCAGAAAAGTTATGGATTTTATTCAAAGATTCAATAAGCTGTATAAAAAAATCCCAGTCGAGGTTAAACCATCCCAACCTGCAGCCAAAGTAACTTTCGTGGGGGCTTTCGAACCATATTTTGCACTTCTTTTACGGGAAAGAAGAGGAGCTACTCTAAACCAAATGCAAGATGATGTTGTAGAAATTGAGTCAAATATGATGGCTTCTGGTAAGTTAAAAGATAAAGTAGAAATGAGATATCGAGAAACTAGATGCTTTAGAGAACAAGCAGGTCCGTCAGAGTCTAAGAGATACACAGATGAAAAAGTAGATGATATGGATAGGGTAATTAAAGAACTATCTAATAAGATATCCAGAATGGAGCTAGAACAGGCCAAAGCCGATTCTCTTGCTAAAAAGGATTTCAAGAGGAATCCCAACCCCCCAAACCAATAAAGACAGATAAAAAACAAAGATAAAAAAATACAAACTCCCCTAAAGAACAAAAATTTTATAGGAGCGAATGATCTCCAAGATTTCAGAGATTTAGATGATGATGTCACGAACTTTGGTGATGACTACACACAACCGTATCTAACTAGAGAAGATTATGAAAAGTCTCTAAACATTAAACAATCATTGGTTAAGGGTGAAGAAAGAGATCAAACTGACCTTTGTAGCTCTCAAGAAGAAACCGAAATGATAATGGTCGAGGTCCAACCTAAGTATAACTTGAGATCTAAGAGTAATCCCATATCAACTACTCAACCTAAGAAAATTCTCCCAAGAGGTCAAACTTATGAGACTACTATGGAAGAAGCCCTGTTACCTAACAACAAAGCAAAAGTAGTAAACACACAAGAACCCGAAGTGGGAAAAGTTGAGACCCAAACACAAAGAACCGAAACAGCTAATACAATTACACCTTCAACCAAGATCATGAGTAATAAAGTGGTCCAGACAAATAAGTCAGAAAGGAAGGATTCAGAAGTCCCAACTAGGGAAATAGACAAGGTGAGGGGAGTTTTCAATTTCGAAAATGAGATAAATAAAATTAAGATACCAATTCCTCTGGTAGAGTTAGCGAAAAACCCAGTTTATCGAAAGTAGATTACCAAAGTGATAGGTGTCTCAGAGCTAGAAAGCCAATCTGACATTTTAAACCTGGAAGATGATAAACCCAAAATCACTTTTGGTCCACATTTTGAAGGGTCCAAAGGCACTGTTGCTCCCTTTTATATCACCTTAAATGTATACGATCAACTGCTACATAATTGCATGCTAGACTCCGGAGCCTCCCATAACGTGATGCATAAAATTATTATGGACAAATTGGGTCTTCAGATCACCAGACCTTACGAAGATCTTTACACTTTTGACTCCAGAAGAGTTAAGTGTATGGGAATGATAAAGGATTTAGTAGTCACCCTGGCACAAGTCCCAGTTAAGAGTATCTTGGTGGATGTGGTTACTGCTGATATTCCCCCCAAGTATGGCTTACTGTTGTCTAGGTCATGGGTATCCAAGCTGGGGGGTTCTCTTCAACTAGATATGACATTCGCCACAATTCCTGTGTTTGGTGGGCAATTTACTCGGTTTTACATGGAGACGAGGTTAGCATATACAGTAAGTGACCCTCAAAATCCGATCAATTTCCCTATTTACATTGTAGATCAAGATTTAGAAAATTATATATTATCTTTTGAAAATGGTTTGGATGGTTCCACAGAGGAAAACGATATAGAGCATGAAGAGTCAGGTTACATGACTGAGGATATGTGTAGCACCGGTATCTGGAAAATGTTTTTTGACGGTGCCTTGTCTTGCGAAGGGGCTGGTGCAGGAGTGCTTTTTGTGGCTCCTGAAGAAAAGTTCATTGTTCCTTTCTCTTATAAAATGTAATGGGATATAGATTATACTAACAACGCATGTGAATACGAATCCTTGGTCTTAGGATTAGAGGCTGCCAGGAAGCTAAAAATAAATAACCTAGAGGTATACAAAGATGTGGAGTTAATATTCAAACAAATAGATCGACAGTACCAAGCCAAGCATCCCAGATTAAGATCATACAGGAATTGTGCCTGGGATATGAAGGAAAACTTTTTCTCGTTTGGAAATATCCACTTCATCCCACGCGTAGAAAACTTATATGATGATGCGTTAGCTAAAGCGGATTCAACTTTCACTCCTCCTACAACCTTTAAATTGAAGTATCACATAGAGATAAGACACATACCATCTATACCAGATAATATCCAACACTGACAGGTTTTTGAGGATGATGAACAAATTAAGAAGTTTCTTGAAGCAGTAGGTGAATTTTCCAAAACTCATGCAGATCAAAAAAATCAGAATGACTAGATATGGATCATGCAATAAGGGGAGGACCCTCAAGCTTTCCAAGACAAAATCACAAATCATCGTATGCTGGTCCTAAAAAATAACCATATTCTGAAGGGATTGATCCCTCTAGAAAGACTATTTGATCAAAACGACATACCTGTAAAATCCACCTTACAACCCCAACCAGAAGAGGTGGAGGACTGTGACATAGGAACCAAAGAAGAATCCAGGATGGTTAAAATATCTAAACTCCTCCCCCCTGAAATAAAATACAAGTATAAGGACCTACTCAGACAATTTAAAGACGTTTTCTCCTAGTCTTACGATGAGTTAAGAACCTACGACACTGCTGTTGTCGATCATAAGATACTTTTAAAGCCTAGGGTCAAACCTTTTAGACAAAATCTTAGGCAGATTAACCCCATTTTATTGCCTTTGGTAGAGAGAGAATTTAAGAAACTTTTGGAGGCGAAAATTATAGTACCTCTGAGATATTCTGACTGGGTGGCAAATCTGGTCCCAGTTAGAAAAAAGAGTGGAGAAATTAGACTGTGCGTGGATTTTAGAAATTTAAATAAGTCCTCTCTTAAAGTCAACTATCTGCTTCCTAAAATGGATCATGTGCTAGAAAAGGTAGTTGGAGCGAATAGAATGTCTATGATTGACAGTTTCTCTGGATATAATCAAATTTCCATGAATGAACAAGATAAAGAAAAAACAACTTTTACTACTCCTTGGGGTACGTTCATGTATGATAAAATGCCTTTCGGTTTGATGAATGGAGGAGCCACATTCCAACGTGATATGAACATCGCTTTCATCAGAGAGAGGGATAAGTTCGTAGTCATCTATCTCTATGATTTAACGGTTTTGTCCAAATCCGACGAAGAGCATCTGGTACATCTTAAACAAACATTCAAAAAATGCCATAGGTTTGGTCTATACTTAAACCCCAAGAAGTCAAACTTTGCCATGCAAGAGGGTAAATTATTGGGTCGTGTTGTATCTAAGGATGGAATTAATATTGATCCTAAGAGGGTTGAAGCGATAGACACTATAAACATTCATAGAAATGTAAAAGAAATTCAATCTTTCTTTGGAAAAATAATTTTTTTACGAAGATTTATCCCAAATTTCACTGAAAGTGTAAAATTGATCACAGATATGCTGAAAAAGAATAGGGAAGTAAAGTGGACAATAGAGGCCAAAGCGTCGTTCACACACATTAAGAAAGTCATAGCCGAGGCACCTGTATTGGCAAGTCCCGATTAACTGAAAGACTTTCTTATTTTCTCATTTTCCTTCGAACACACGATTGTTGTGGTGCTCCTCCAAAAGAACGAAGAGGGTTTCGAACAGTCGATCACCTTTTTCAGCAAGAGCCTCAGAGACGCAGAACTTAAATATGATATAATAGAAAAACAAGCGTACGCCATGGTAAAAGAACTGAAGGCATTTAGAACATATGTATTACACTCCAAGATCATTGCGTACATATTGACCAGTTCTGTGAAATATATTTTGGTACAACCAAACAGTGACGGGAAAAGAGGACGATGGCTAGCCAATATTCAAGAATTTGACCTGGAAATCAAACCTACTAAATTGATAAAAGGACAAGGCCTGGACAAACTTTTGGCTGAATCAAATCTCAAATCTCTGGATATAAACTGCCTATGGGGATATGAGGAAAACATGAACATAAACGAGCTTGATGAACCAACAAGTGCAATTAAGATTGAAGAGAAGTATGTATCATTAGAATGGTACAAAAACATAGTATCCTACCTACTGACTCTAAAATGCCCGAGTGAACTATCACCATCAAAATCTAGGACTTTAAAGCTTCATGCGGTTAAGTATTGTATCGCCGAAAATCAAGTATATTGGAAAGACCCACTCGGTTTCTTGTTAGTCTGCTTAGTCGAATCAGAAACATAAAGGGTTATAAGTGAATTTCACGAAGGAGTTTGTGGAGGACATCACGCTTGGAGGGCCACAACTTACAAAATTCTGAGGGATGGGTATTATTGGCCAAAACTCTTTTCAGACGTTAACACCAAGGTCCGAGCCTGTAACCCTTGTCAACTATTTGCAGGAAAACAAAAACTCCCAGTGCTACCTTTAGTCCCGGTCAAAACTGAAGCCCCTTTTCAACAATGGGGGCTAGATTTTATAGGAGAGATTAATCCACATTCTAGCACCCAACACAAGTGGATCTTAACTGCCACAGACTGCTTTACAAAATGGGTGGAAGCTATTCCAAATAAAAGGGCAACTGACTCGGTGGTAATAGATGTCTTAGAAGACAATATCTTGTCAAGATTTGTCTACCCCCGAAAGATAGTCACGGATAATTCCCAAGCTTTCAAATCTATGGATATGATCAGCTTTTGCCAAAAGTATAATATCGTTCTTGGTCATTCTACAACATACTACCCCCAAGGAAATGGACTGGCCAAGTCGTTTAACAAGAGCCTGATCAATATAATTAAGAAAGTGTTGGATGAAAACAAAAAGTCTTGGCATGTACATTTAAAGTAAGCTTTGTGGCTAAATCGCATAGGCACTAAAAAGTCTATTGGAATGTGTCCTTTTAAGATGGTATATGGGACAGATGCAGTGTTACCTATAAATTTAGCACTCCTCGTGATGAAATTGAGGCAATATCAGAAAGAAGAACCAAATCACGTCACCAGGAGGATAAATCAGCTAATCGAGGTTCAACAACATAGGGTGGAAATGGATGAAAGGTTGCAGAAGTATCAAGATGACATGAAGACATTATTCGACCGTAGGGAGAAGGACAGATATTTCCTCCCAGGTGATTTAGTATTAAGGTGGGATGCAAGGAGGGAAGAAGTAGCGAAACATAGTAAATTCGATCACCTTTGGTATGGGCCATTCAGAGTCTCGGCTCTCAAAGGAAAAAAAAATTCCTACTGGAAAATCTAGACGATGAAATCCTCAACGCCCCTGTCAACGGGCGTTATCTGAAGCATTATATGACATAAATAGTCGCCAAATAATAATAATAATAATAATAATAATAAATAAATAAATAATAATTTTTATTTATTTTTAGATTTGTATATTCATATATAATTTTTTTTACTTATGTATATATATTTTTCATTTCACTTTGTTATTCTTATTTTATTTTTCTTTCGTGAATTTTCGACACCTTTCTGATAGCCTCGATAACCTTTATATTTGTCTTTTATAGGATTCCAGCTGTAAACAAAACAAGAAAGAGAAGTAAACAGAAATTTGGGTGTCAGAAATAAATTGGCTTAAACATGTGATACCAAAGATTTTTGATATTTTGCAAAGAAAATGAAACGGTAAGGTAAAGGTGAGATTTCCTGAAAAACTTATTCTAAAGGGCTATCAGAGAAAATCGAGATAACCTCATTCATACAACAACATCGTCCGAACTAATAAATTGTAGTAAAAAGAGAATTCTATCAGGAAGAGGGATCAACAACCAAGAAGGTAATGAAATCCTTTGAAGAGGCTTTTGGTTCTATAGATGGTAACCTGTTAGGTATTGACAACGAAGGCAATCCTGAGACATTGAGTCAAATGAATATAGAGAAAATATCGTATGATATAAACGAAAAAGAAGAAAGAGATTCAGCCGAAATCTCACAAGTAACTATGGTGGACATAGTTCAAATAAATAAATGTATGATTAAACCAAGTGTGCAATTGTGCGCTATTGACATCCTAGACTGACAGATGGAAGAAAGGTTGCCGCAATTAGCCCAAGATTGTTATTCTTTTGAGGCCAATTGTCAAGCAGAACCGTCAAGGTTGATATCTTGGTTGGTGGAAAGATGTGTCACTTGTACTGAGCATGTGAGAGGGAAAGCTTATGGTACCAAAAAAATACAGAGATGAAGAAATGGAATGATTGTTCTCTTTCTTATCGTAACTTAAAATCTTGTAGCGATTGAGATTCCATCTTATGTAAAACTATATAAATATACAATAGAAAGAAAGAAAAGAGGTTGGACCTTTTTGTGTCGATTTTAATAGAGGTTTTCTATCTTGAGAGTTAATATAAATCAAATCTGAAGATTCTCAATTCCGTCACGACTGTGTTATGAGTTTGTTTCCTTGTATCTCATATTTAATTTCATTTCATATTTGTATCTGATGAATGCTTCACTATAATTTAGTACAACCTCTACTATAGTGAATGAATTTTGGTTTTCTATATTGTTTACTGTTTTTCCTCTGTACCAGCTATCAACAGGTATAAGACCAGTCAACACTTTAGAATTCTATATATATTTTATGCTTCATTAGGTTATTTCTTTACCTTTTTCTTCTTTTGTTTATAAGTGAGATTCTCCCTTGATAGGAGCCTTACATGATAGAAAACTTAATGTTTTCTCCCACCTCATACATATTTATTAAAATATAACTCAGTTATGGGAAAGGGCCTTTGGTTTGCACCCTATTTTCACTCCTGGAACTGTAAAATCTCTTTTATACGACCGAAATTGAGACAACACCTAAATTTCCCCCAAGATCTTTTTTATCATTCTGTTCCTCTATGACTGTCCCTGTAACAAGACAGCTTAATATTGAACCCAGACTATCAAATCAAATACATATTGGCTTAAATATTTTTGATACTATTCTTAAAACAACCACTACTCATGTTGAACTCGAACATTCATGGGCAACGATTGAATGGGATATAAACATCCAGAAACAGTTGGAAGCTAGACAATGCCAACCCATAAATCATTCCTAGATTCCCTTCCCAAAGGTTGTTATTTCTTCCTTCTCTACCGCTTACTCACTTTCGGATGCCTAGACACTATACTTCTAATCCTTAAGTACAGACTCTGGAACAACATATTTTTGGAGCCGTTGCCGGGGACCGAAGCTATGAAATCTTTTTCCCTAGGAAAATGACATATTTTTTTTCGTTGAAAGTGCCACCCTTTGATAGTGAACAAAGACTGCACACCTTTTAAAGGCTTTTCAATCTTTCACTTATCGAATCCATGATTAATAAGCTGGCATCTGGACGAAGGAATACCAGGAAAAACCCGGATGGTAAACAGACCACACCTGTCACCGATCCTGAGAAGATTTTAAAGGCGAGAGGCTCTCCTAAGCCTACCCTTGCAGTCTATCAGCCTAAATACCCACAACCGAAGACCAGGAGTTCTTATGAACCTTAAACTTCACGCAACCCTCTTTTTGACACTAAATATTCAACGTCAAACTGCTCCAAAGTTAGAAGTGAAACCCGTCCGATAACCTCTGTAGTACACAAAGGAAAAAGTCCTGTAGAAAATTCATCTGCTGCCGATATATCGTCAACCCTTCAATTAAATTTCGCGACTTCACCGAGTCTCAAAGAATATTTCACACATCCAGTTTCCACACCCGTTGGTTCCCCTGACTACATCTCTTGCAAGTCCGAGGAGCCAAGCCCTCACATCCCGTACCAGTCACCCTCAGATTTTTCACCCCACGAAGAAAGTAAAGATTCACTTTTAATATTCCAAAACCCCCTTTACAACTTTCCACTAATAACGATGGCAGCCGTCGGAGGAGGAGGTGGAGGGGTTGTCGGAGGAGGAGGTGGAGGTGCTCCTAGGGGAGGATATGGAGGCCAAGGGCATGTTCCCCCTCCGAGAGTGTTCGCTAAAGTGGTAGCAAGATACACTCCCTTGGTATTGCTCATTCGTTTGCACGACCTTCCCGAAAATTATATAATTTTTTTTCCAAAGTTCACTGGGGAAGGAGATCTGACCGCAGCCGAACACATAAATTTCTAGGATCAATTTGCAGACATCGTAGGTCTCGAACATGAAGATGTGTATTCGAGGCTTCTTGTCCAAACCTTCGAAGGTCACGTTCGAACTTGGTTTCAGAGTCTACCCGTAGGATCTATCTTATCTTATGACACCTTGGAAGATGCTTTCCTTAGACAATGGGTCAAAAGAAAGGACCAACTATATTATTTAACCGAGTTTGGGTCTTTAAGAAAATAGAATTCGGAAACAGTTATGGATTTTATTCAAAGATTCAATAAGCTGTATAACAAAATCCTAGTCGAGGTTAAACTGTCCCAACCCACAGCCAAAGTAACTTTCGCGGGGGCTTTCAAACCAGATTTTTCACTTCTTTTATGGGAAATAAGGGGAGCTAATCTAAACTGAATGCAAGATGATGCTATAGAAATTGAGTCAAATATGATGGCTTCTATTAAGTTAAAAGCTAAAGTAGAAATGGGAAATCGAGAAACTAGACGCTTTAGAGAACAAGCAGGGTCGTCAGGGTCTAATAGATACATAGATGACAAAGTAGACGATATGGCCAGGGTAATTAAGGAACTATCTAATAAGATATCCATAATGGAGCTAGAATAGGCCAAAGCTGATTCTCTTGCTAAAAAGGATTTCAAGAGGAATCCCAACCCCCCAAACCAGCAAAGATAGATAAAAAACAAAGATCAAAAAATACAAACTCCCCTAAAGAATGGGAATTTTATAGGAGTGAATGATCTCCAAGATTTCAGAGATTCAGATGATGATGTCACGAACTTCGGTGATGACTGCACACAACCGTATCTGAATAGAGAATATTATGAAAAGTCTCTAAACATTCAACAATCGTCTATTAAGGGTGAAGAAATAGATCATAATGACCTTTGTAGTTCTCAAGAAGAAACCGAAATGATAATGGCCGAGGTCCAACCTAAGTATAACTTTAGATCTAAGAGTAAGCCCATTTCAACTACTCAACCTAAGAAAATTCTCCCAAGAGGTCAAACTTATGAGCCTACTCCGGAAGAAGCCCTATTACCTAACAACAAAGTGAAAGTAGTAAACACACAAGAACCCGAAGTGGGAAAAGTTGAGACCCAAACACAAAGAACCGAAACAGCTAATACAATTACACCTTCAACCAAGATCATGAATAATAAAGCGGTCCAGACAAATAAGTCGGAAAGGAAGGATTCAAAAGTCCCAACTAGAGAAACAGACAAGGTGAGTGGAGTTTTCAGTTTTGAAAATGAGATAAATAAAATTAAGGTACCAATTCCTCTGGTAGAGTTAGCGAAAAACCCAGTTTATCGAAAGCAGATTACCAAAGTGATGGGTGTCTCAGAGCTAGAAAGCCAATCTGACATTTTAAACCTGCAAGATGATAAACCCAACATCATTTTTGGTCCACATTTTGAAGGGGCGAAAGACACTATTGCACCCTTTTATATCACCTTAAATGTATACGATCAACTGCTACATAATTGCATGCTAGACTCCGGAGCCTCCCATAACGTGATGCCTAAAATTATTATGGACAAATTGGGTCTTCAGATCACCAGACCTTACAAAGATATTTATTCTTTTGACTCGAGAAGAGTTAAGTGTATGGGACTGATAAAGGATTTAGTAGTCACCCTGACACATGTCCCAGTTAAGAGTATCTTGATGGATGTGGTTATTGCTGATATTCCCCCCAAGTATGGATTACTGTTGTCTAGGTCATGGGGCGCCAAGCTGGGGGGTTCTCTTCAATTGGATATGACATTCTCCACAATTCCTATGTTTGGTGGGAAATTTACTCGGTTGTATAGGGAGACGAGGTTAGCATATACAATAAGAGACCCTCAAAATCTGAACAATTTCCCTATTTACATTGCAGATCAAGATTTAGGAAATTGTATCTTATCTTTTGACGATGGTTTAGATGGTTGCGTAGAGGAAAACAATATAGAGCATGAAGAGTCAGGTTACATGACCGAGGATACGTGTAGCACCGGTATTTGGAAAATGTTTTTTGATGGTGCCTTGTCTTGCAAAGGGGCTGGTGCAGGAGTGCTTTTTGTGGCTCCTAAAGAAAAATTCGTTGTTCCTTTCTCTTATAGACTGCAATGGGATATAGATTATACTAAAAACATATGTGAATACGAATCCTTGGTCTTAGGATTAGAGGCTTCCAGGAAGCTAAAAATAAATAACCTAGAGGTATACGGAGATGCGGAGTTAATAGTCAAACAAATAAATCGACAGTACCAAGCCAAGTATCCCAGATTAAGATCATATAGGAATTGTGCCTAGGATCTGATGGAAAGATTTTTCTTGTCTGTAAATATCCACTTCACCCACGTGAAAAAACTTATATGCTGATGTGTTAGCTAAAGAGACTTCAACTTTAACTCCTCCTACAACCTTTAAAATGAAGTATCACATAGAGATAAGAAACAAACCATCTATACCAGATAATATCCAACACTGGCAGGTTTTTGAGGATGATGAACAAATTAAGAAGTTTCTTGAAGCAGTAGGTGAATTTTCTGAAATTCACATAGATCAAGAAAATCATAATGACAAGATATGGATCATGCAATAAGGGGAGGACCCTCAAGCTTTCCAAGACAAAATCACAAATCATCGTATGTTGGTCCTAAAAAATAACCAGATTCCAAAGGGACTGATCCCTCTAGAAAGACTATTTGATCAAAACAACATACCTTTAAAATCCACCTTACAACCCCAACCAGAAGAGTGGAGGAATGTGACAAAGGAACCAAAGAAGAATCTAGGATGTTTAAAATATCTAAACTCCTCCCCCCTGAAATAATAGACAAGTATAAGGACCTACTCAGACAATTTAAAGATGTTTTCGCTTGGTCTTTTGACGAGTTAAGAACCTACGACACTGCTATGATCGATCACAAGATACCTTTAAAGCATGGGGTCAAACCTTTTAGATAAAAGCTTAGGAATATTAACCCCATTTTACTGCCCGTGGTCGAGAGAGAAGTGAAGAAAATTTTGGAGGCAAAAATTATAGTACCTCTGAGATATTCTGATTGGGTGGCAAATCTGGTCCCGTTCAGAAAAAAGAGTGGAGAAATTAGACTGTGTGTGGATTTCAGAAATTTAAATAAGTCCTCTCTTAAAGACAACTATTCGCTGCCTAAAATGGATCATGTGCTAGAAATGGTAGTTGGGGTGAATAGAATGTCTATGATTGACAGTGTTTCTGGATATAATCAAATTTCCATGAATGAACAAGATAAAGAAAAAACAACTTTTACTACTCCTTGGGGTATTTTCATGTATGAAAAAATGCCTTTCGGTTTGATGAATGCAGGAGCCACGTTCCAATGCACTATGGACATCACTTTCATCGGAGAGAGGGATAATTTCGTAGTCATCTATCTCGATGATTTAATGGTTTTCTCCAAATCTGACGAAGAGCATCTGGTACATCTTAAACAAACATTCGAAAAATGCCACAGGTTTGGTCTATCCTTAAACCCCAAGAAATCACACTTCACCATGCAAGAGGGTAAATTATTGGGTCATGTTGTATCTAAGGATGGAATTAAGATTGATCCTAAGAGGGTTGAAGTGATAGACAATATAAACATTCCTAGAAATGTAAAAGAAATTCAATCTTTCTTAGGAAATGTAAATTTTTTATGAAGATTTATCCCAAATTTCGTTGAAATTGTAAAATTGATCACAGATATGCTGAAAAAGAACAACGAAGTAAAGTGGACAACAGAGGCCAAAGTGTCATTCACACACATTAATAAATTCATAGCCGAGGCACCTGTATTGGCAAGTCCTGATTATCTGAAAGACTTTCTTATTTTCTCATTTGCCTCCGAACACACGATTGTTGCGGTGATCCTCCAAAATAACAAAGAGGGTTTTGAACAACCGATCACCTTTTTTAGCAAGAGCCTCAGAGACGCAGAACTTAAATATGATATAATAGAAAAACAAGCGTACGCCATGGTAAAATCACTGAAGGAATTTAGATCATATGTATTATACTCCAAGATCATTGTGTACGTACCAACCAGTGTTGTGAAAGATATTTTGGTACAATCAGACAGTGACAGGAAAAGAGGACGATGGTTGGCCAAGATTCAAGAATTTGACCTGGAAATCAAACCTACTAAATTGATAAAAGGACAAGGCCTGGCCAAACTTTTGGCTGAATCAAATCTCAGAGCTCTGGATATAAACTGCCTACGGGGATATGAGGAAAACATGAACATAAAGGATCTTGATGAACCAACAAGTGCAATTAATATTGGAGAGAAGTTTGTATCATCAGAATGGTACATAAACATAGTATCCTACCCGCTGACTCTAAAATGCCTGAGAGAAATATCACCATCAAAATCCATGACTTTAAAGCTTCATGCGGTTAAGTATTGTATCGTCGAAAATCAACTATATTGGAAAGACCCGCTCAGTTTCTTGTTAGTCTTCTTAGTCGAATCAGAAAGAGAAAGGGTTATAAGTGAATTTCACGAAGGAGTTTGTGGTGGACATCATGCTTGGAGGGCCACAACTTACAAAATTCTGAGGGCTAGGTATTACTAGCCAAAACTCTTTTCAGACATTAATTCCAAGGTCCGAGCCTATAACCCTTGTCAGCTATTTGCAGGTAAACAAAAACTCTCAGCGCTACCTTTAGTCCCGGTCAAAACTGAAGCCCCTTTTCAACAATGGGGGCTAGATTTTATAGGAGAGATTAATCCACATTCTAGCACCCAACACAAGTGGATCTTAACTGCCACAGACTACTTTACCAAATGGGTGGAAGCTATTGCAACTAAAAGGGAAACTAACATGGTGGTAATAGATTTCTTAGAAGACAATATCTTGTCAAGATTTGGCTGCCCCCGAAAGATAGTCACGGATAATGCCCAGGCTTTCAAATCTATTCTTGGTCATTCTACAACGTACTACCCCAAAGGAAATGGACTGGTCGAGTTGTCTAACAAGAGAGTGATCAATATAATTAAGAAAGTGTTGGATGAAAACAAAAAGTCTTGGCATGTATATTTAAAGTACGCTTTGTGGGAAAATCGCATAGGCACTAAAAATTCTATCGGCATGTCTCCCTTTCAGATGGTATATGGGACAGATGCGGTGTTACCTATAAATTTAGCACTCCCCATGATGAAATTGTGGCAAGATCAGAAAGAAGAACCAAATCACGTCACCAGGAGGATAAATCAAATAATCGAGGTTCAACAACATAGGGTCGAAATGGATGAAAGGTTGCAAAAGTATCAAGACGACATGAAGGCATTATTCGATTGTAGGGCGAAGGACAGAGATTTCCTCCCAGGTGATTTAGTATTAAGGTGGGATTCAAGGAGGGAAGAAGTAGCAAAACATAGTAAATTCGATCACCTCTGGTATGGGCCATTCAGAGTCTCGGCTCTCGAAGGAAAAAATTCTTTCCTACTGGAAAATCTAGACAGTGAAATCATCAATGGCCCTGTCAATGGGCATTATCTGAAGCATTATATGACATAAACAGTCGCCAAAAAAAATAAAAATAAAAATAATAATAATAATAAATAAATTTTATTTATTTTTGGATTTGTATATTCATATATAATTTTTTTTACTTATGTATATATATTTTTCATTTCACTTTGTTATTCTGATTTTCTTTTTATTTCGCGAATTTTCGACACCTTTTTGATAGCCTCAATAACCTTCATATTTTTCTTTTACAAGATTCTAGCTACAAACAAAACAAGCAGGAGAAGTAAACAGAAAGTTGGGTGCCAGAAATAAATTGGCTTAAACAGGTGATACCAAAGATTTTTGATATTTTGCAAAGAAAATGAAACAGTAAGGTAAATGTGAGATTTCCTAAAAAACTTGTTCTGAAGGGCTATCAAAGAAAACCGAGATAACCTCATTCAGACAACAACATCATCCAAAATAACAAATAACATAATATTTCCATGTTTAATCGTTTACGAAAGAATAATACAAAATAAAAAAGTCACTCAAATTAAAGCCGTCATTCAAAGTAAAGCGCCCCCGAAAAAGATTTTCAAGAGTCAGTTTTGATTTTTTGACCTGTGTTTTTTAGTCCATAAATCTCTATCTGTCACCCTTTTCTATTTTCAGGTGTACCCTTTAAAAAGTCAACATCTTTCCGTTTTTTCATATGTAGGGAGAAGAGATTACGTTTCAACCTCGAGAGCTTCAAAGCAGATTGTGGAAAGAAAGCCGGTCTTCACAACTCCTCAGTCCCTTGCTAAACAAAGTGACGCTTAAAGTGATCCTGACTTTCCTAGGTTTTTCAACAGTTTCAGAGGATTGAGGCTTGCTCAAATAGAATACCCTAAAAAATTTATTTTTCCCTTTCTCCCTGTGAACAAAGGTGTTGTGAAAATTAAGGGAAGGTTGGTACCGAGTAATAAAAGTAAGTTGACAGAACTTTAATGCAAATTATTACACAGATATCATCCCTGATACAAACTGATTGCCCCCATCTTCGCGCTCTAAAAAAGAAAATTATAAGACAGGTGGTGAAAGGAAATTCAGAAATGATTGCCCCCATCTAGTCCAAGAGATGATGAAAGGAAATTCAGAAATGATTTACGTCGTCTCAACATTTAAATGCACAAATATATTCCGAAGTGGTGAAAGGAAATTCAGTAAAACGGGCTAGATAACTTCACCGGGGTACTGAACATGCTCGCTGGTAGTGAAGCAATATCTGAGATATCTGTAAGGCTGTTATACATGAATATCACTCTAATCTGGTAACTAATTCTTTTTAAAACCTGATCTACATCCCATGTTCAGACAGGGCTTCCTGATTAAAAAAATATAATCTTCTTCTTTTGATGCAAGCCGATAGGCACAAGATCTGTTGGGTCTCCTAGAACTATTTTGATTGTCTTAAGGTAGACCTGAATTCAGTAACAGGAAGGAGAAAGTCATGAAAGGGACTACAACTAAGTTTAAAAAGTATCTGAGTTTTGAAAAGATTTTCAAAGGTAAAAAACAAAGTCCCTTTCCCCTTCGGTATCCTGTTCTCAAGAACTTTTTCACTGGATTAAATCCATTGAATCCATTTACCCAATATCGACACGTGGTCTACTATCCTTCTCGTCTTACAGGAAAACGAAATCGCTAGTTGGAGCCTATGTTGGAGCCGCCTTTGTTGTTTTTATCTTGTTTTGAATTTCATATCTTAATGCTCAAAATCGAAAGATGGTTTTCGTATTTTCCTTCTTTTGTTCCAAAATCTCTGAAGTCTCATCATGCGAGCGGCGACGGTTATCATACTCTCAAGGCGAGTTCTAATTTTTGTTCAAATGATTTTCCCCTTTTTTACCTCAGGATTTCGTATGTCGGATGTTATAGATCACAAAGTTCACAAGTCCCGAATAGTGAAACGGAGAAATCATTTTAAAGTTTTACCCAGGTCAGTAGCGAAAGTAAAATTTTGCTAAACTATGGTTAAGCATCATTGGGGTTTCGCATCTCGCCGCTTACTAACTCCAAAAGTCTTATTGTCATAATCACGATAGCTGAAACCACAAGATTCTTGTTTTAGTAACCCGCGTTAATGATAAAGGTAAAAATCTTAGCCATGGTTAAGCTCTGTCGGGAATTTGCAACTCGACGTATTTTCCCTTAAAAGCTACACTATCAAATCCCCGAGTCGCGAAGTCGCGATAAAGATAGAAACATAATTAATTAAACACTTAATATGGTTTTATCCCCTATTTTAATTAGATCATATCATCGTGATATCACAATTTCACAACTCGGCCTACGAACTTCCCGGAAGCTATACTTTTGAAGCTCTGAGTCGCTAAGTCACAATTTCACAACTCGACATATGAATTTCCCGAAAGCTATACCTTCGAAGCTTCGAGTCATGAAGTTGCGATATAAATAATCACGTAATTAATTAAGCACCTAATCATAATTATGCTTTTTATTAACCAAAGATAATCATTGAAATCTTGGGTCTTAGAGGTTCAAAGGGTTAAAGAGAAAACTCTCGATGTAGCGAGTACCGAAAGATTAATTAACGTTGATAAAACCTGATTAATTGAGCTAAGCCAATATTTCCCTTGATTTGATGCATGCACAGTTTACGAGGCAATATTAATTTTTCCTTACGCCAACTTGCGTTTCGAATTGTCAAAATTTATGACATTAATTAGAAACAAGGCGAATCGACAAGTAAAGATTGGGTTTTTATTGCTAAATTATATTTAAGAATGATTTGACCGTTCTGTTCCTGAAGAGTACCGAGTTTTAAATGGTCGAATGTATAGATCTGTCATTTGTTATCTTAAATTCGTTTCTACATTTCACAGAGCAAACTTTCACAGCGAACTAATTTCTGTATGTATACATACTTTTATCGCAGAAGAGCTGAAGTAGGATCCCTCGCCATGGCCCCGCGAAAAGCATCTAAAGCCAGCATTGAGGTTTCAGGACAAGGTTCAGACAACATCTCTGATACTTCACCTTGAAGTGTTGACTCTGTCAAGACCTGATCGTTTGTTTCTGAGGTTCTACAGTCCAAATTGGTAGATTATTCGGATGATTCCAGCGACAATGAAAAAGATGACCTGAACACCAAATATAATATCTCCGTCCAAGCTGGAATTCATAAAGTAGCGGCTAGGCCACGACTTCTCCCTTACTATGATATGGTCTGGTGGGCATTAGACCATGTTTATATACCAACCAAAACCATCGTCAACGAGTAGAAGGTCACTATCGACACTTTCATACCCGAACAACTTCATGCTATGTACAATTTTCCAACCAGGTCATACTTTACATACAATGTCGAAATCTTGGAGAATTTCAAATAGAAGGAATGTATGCAATATGACAAGACTATGTCCAGTTTAATCAAAGATTGTGCCTCACGCCCTGCGAAGTTCAGGGCAGACATTAACGGTATATATTCAATAGCTTCTCTGGAACCAAAGTTCAAATATGTAGCGATGATGACCTGTAGATTATACGGGAGAGAGGACACCACAATTTTTTTCTTTTAGTGGGTGCCTCTAATACATTCAGTCACCAAAGGCTGTTCCTTCGACTGGGCTAAAATGTTGCCTGATAGCTTGACCAGTCAAATTACAGAGTACCGAGCACAAAGGGAGAGCAGAAAGATTGCTTCATTCTTTATGTCTGCATTTATTATGGACGATGTCTGTTTTCTGATGCCCTTTCCATTAATGAGATGGAGTTGGACTCCATCGGAGGCTGAGCCCATCCATGTCTACCATTCAAAACTGTGGGAAAACAAAGTGGCAGATTTTGTGTATGAAATCTTTAATTGGGTAATGGTACCGCTACATGTCACCATTTTTAGCCACCCACCACCCAGGATATCGAACAGTATAGTGATGAATTTGAGCAGTATAGCTGACTGGTATGTAGAAGACGAATTCTCATATCTCAGGGTTTTCAGGGCTTCTGTTCCCTTGCATGCTTTACCATTATTCATACCCGATAAGATGGCTTGTCGTGAGGTTTCTAGACAAACCGTAATCGGTGGCATAAGCAAGGATCTTAAGGGATATTCAAAGAAGGTATGGCCAACTTTTACGATTCATTTAAATTCATATTCTTTGTTAGATTTCGGGCATGCTAAAGCTGAGGCAGCAGCCCTGGAAGACCTAAAATTTGTTCACCTTGAATTCAAGAAGCACGATCCGCAAAGGGTCATAAGTAATCACTTGGCCAATTGTGGACTCAAAAGGTTCGAACACGAAAATTCACCCTCGGATGAAATTTTCCGATGTGCAATATCTTATGCCAAGGTTTCGGATCGAATATAAGCCCTGGCACCCAAAGAGAGGGCCGATGTTCTAAAATTCCAATAACATCGATGCAGTTGTATTCCCTTAGTATTGTGGGGTGAGAATTCAAGTACAACAGAGGTGCAACAAAAATAAGCCGAAGGCTCCAAAGATGCGGCACCCAACCAAGAAAAACACCAGCATGGGGAAGAGCAAACTAAGAGTCTGAAACTAGAGATAAAGACTCCTGAGCCATCGAAAAAGCAGACTCCAGTCACTAGTCCAGGATAGCTAGCTAAGCAGATCGAAGATCGCATTACCTCCTTTAATCCCTTGCATTCAACTCAGGGAAATATAGATGCATGGTGGATTTTAAATAAAGAATTGAGACCTATATGGATGGAAGAGCTCCTTCCAAATGAGTTCTTTTTCGATAAGAAGAGAAAGGCTGTAGTAAAAAGAAAATTCTATCAGGACGAGGGATCAATAGCCAAGAAGGTAATGAAATCCTTTAAAAAGGCTTTTGGTTCTATAGATGGTAACCTATTAGGTATTGACAGCGAAGGCAATCCTGAGACATTGAGTCAAATGAATATAGAGAAAATATCGCTTGATATAAACGAAAAAGAAGAAAGAGATTCAGCCAAAATCTCACAAGTAACTATGGCAGACATAGTTCAAATAAATAAATGTATGATTAAACCAAGTGTGCAATTGTGCGCTATTGACATCCTAGACCGACAGATGGAAGAAAGGTTGCCGCATTTAGCCCGAGATTGTTATTCTTTTGAGGCCAATTGTCAAGTGGAGCCGTCAAGGTTGATATCTTGGCTGGTGGAAAGATGTGTCACTTGTACCAAGCATGCGAGAGGGCAAGCTTCTGGTACCAAATAAAGACAGAGATGGAGAAATGGAACGATTGTTCTCCTTCTTATCATACCTAAAAGTCTTGTAGCGATTGAGATTCCATCTTATGTAAAACTGTATAAATATACAATAGAAAGAAAGAAAAGAGGCTGGACCTTTTTGTGTCGATTGCAATAGAGGTTTTCTATCTTGAGAGTTAATATAAAGCAAATCCGAAGATTCTCAATTACGTCACGACTGTGTTATGAGTTTGTTTCCTTGTATCTCATATTTCATTTCATTTCATATTTGTATCTGATGAATGCTTCGCTATAATTTAGTACAACCTCTACTATAGTGAATGAATTTTGGTTTTCTATATTGTTTACTGTTTTTCCTCTGTACCAACTATCAACAGGTATAAGACCAGTCAACACTTTAGAATTCTATATATATTTTATGCTTCATCGGGTTATTTCTTTACCTTTTTCTTCTTTTGTTTATAAGTGATATTCTCCCTTGATAGGAGTCTTACATGATAGACAACTTAATGTTTTCTCCCACCTCATACATCTTTATTAAAATATAACTCAGTTACGAGAAAGGGCCTTTGGTTTGCACCTTATTTTCACTCCTGGAATTGTAAACTCTCTTTTATACAACCGAAATTGAGACAACACCTAAATTTCCCCCAAGATCTTTTTTATCATTCTGTTCCTCTATGATTGTACCTGTAACAAGATAGCTTAATATTGAACCCGGACTATCCGATCAAACACATATTTCCTTAAATCTTTTTGATACTATTCTTAAAGTAGCCAATACTCGGGTTGAACTCAAACGTTCATGGGCAGCGATTGAATGAAATATAAACATCTAGGAATAGTTGGAAGCTAGACAACGCCAACCCAGAAATCATCCCTAGCTTCCCTTGCCGAAGGTTGACGTTTCTTCCATGTCTACCCCTTACTCACTTTCGGATGCCTAGACACTGTAATTCTAAGCCTTAAGTACAGACTTTGGAACAACATCTTTTTGGCGCCGTTTCCAGGGACCGAAGCTATGAAATCTTTTTCCCTGGGAAAACGACATATTTTTTTTCGTTGAAAGTGCCACCCTTTGATAGTGAACAAAGAGTGCACACCTTTTAAAGGCTTTCCAATATTTCACTTGGTGACTCCATGATTAATAAGCTGGCATCCGGATGAAGGAAAACCTAGCAAAACCTGGATGTTAAACAGATCACACCCATTAACGATCCTGAGAATATTTTAAATCCGAGAGGCTCTCTTAAGCCGACCCCTACAGTCTATCAGCCTAAATACCCACAACCGAAGACCAAGAGTTCTTTTGAACCTTCAACTTCACACAACCCTCTTTTTGACACTAAATATTCAACGTCAAACTGCTCCGAATTTAGAAGTGAAACCCATCCGATAACCTCTATAGTACACAACGAAAAAAGTCCTGTAGAAAATTCATCTATTGTCGATATATCATCGACCCTTCAGTTAAATTTCACGACTTCACCCAGTCTCGAAGAATATTTCACACATCTTGTTTCCACATCCATTGTTTCCCCTAACTACATCTCTTGCAAGTCCGAAGAGCCAAGCCCTCACATCCCGTACTAGTCACCCTCAGATTTTTCACCCCGCGAAGAAAGTAAAGATTCACTTTTAATCTTCCAAAACCCCCTTTACAACTTTGCACTAATAACGATGGCAGCCGCTGGAGGAGGAGGTGGAGGGGTTGTCGGAGGAGGAGGTGGAGGTGCTCCTGGGGGAGGCGCTGGAGGCCAAGGGCCTATCCCCCCTCCTAGAGTGTTCCCTAAAGTGGAAACAAGATACACTCCCTTGGTATTGTCCGTTCCTCTACACGACCTTCCTGAAAATTATATAAAAAATTTGCCAAAGTTCACTGGGGAAGGAGATCTGACTGCACCCTAACACATAAATTTCTTTGATCAATTCGCAGACATCCTAGGTCTCGAACATGAAGATGTGTATTTGAGGCTTCTCATCCAAACCTTCGAAGGTCAGGTCTGAACTTGGTTTCAGAGTCTACCCGCATGATCTATCTTGTCCTATGATACCTTGGAAGATGCTTTTTTTAGATAATGGGGTGAAAGAAAGGACCACCTATATTATTTAACCGAGTTTGGGTCTTTAAGAAAAAAGAATTCAGAAACAATTATGGATTTTATTCAAACATTCAATAAGCTGTATAAAAAAATCCCAGCTGAGGTTAAACCATCCCAACCCGCAACCAAAGTAACTTTCACGGGGGCTTTCGAACCAGATTTTTCACTTCTTTTATGGGAAAGAAGGGAAGCAACTCTAAACCAAATGCAAGATGACGCTATAGAAATTGAGTCAAATATGTTGGCTTCTGGTAAGTTAAAAGCTAAAGTAGAAATGAGAAATTGAGAAACTAGATGCTTTAGAGAACAAGTAGGGCCATCAGGGTCTAATAGATAAACAGATGACAAAATAGACGATATGGCCAGGGTAATTAAGGAACTATCTAATAAGATATCCATAATGGAGCTAGAATAGGCCAAAGATGATTCTCTTTCTAAAAAGGATTTCAAGAGGAATCCCAACCCCCCAAACCAACAAAGATATATAAAAAACAAAGATCAAAAAATACAAAATCCCCTAAAGAACGAAAATTTTATAGGAGAGAATGATCTCCAAGATTTCAGAGATTCAGATGATGATGTCACAAACTTTGGTGATGACTGCATGGAACCGTATCTGACTAGAGAAGATTATGAAAAGTCTCTAAACATTCAAGAATCGTCGGTTAAGTGTGAAGAAAGAGATCATACTTACCTTTGTAGCTCTCAAGAAGAAACCGAAATGATAATGGCCGAGGTTCAACCTAAGTATAACTTGAGATCTAAGAGTAAGCCCATTTCAACTACTCAACCTAAGAAAATTCTCCCAAGAGGTCAAACTTATGAGCCTACTCTGGAAGAATCCCTGTTACCTAACAACAAAGCGAAATTAGTAAACACACAAGAACCCGAAGTGGGAAAAGTTGAGACCCAAACATAAAGAATCGAAACAACTAATACAATGACACCTTCAACCAAGATCATGAGTAATAAAGTGGTCCAGAAAAATAAGTCAGAAAGGAAGGATTTAGAAGTCCCAACTAGAGAAACAAACAAGGTGAGCGGAGTTTTCAGTTTTGAAAATGAGATAAATAGAATTAAGATGCCATTTCCTCTGGTAGAGTTAGTGAAAAACCTAGTTTATCGAACGAAGATTACCAAAGTGATAGGTGTATCAGAGCTAGAAAGCTAATATGACGTTTTAAACTTGGAAGATGATAAACCCAACATCACTTTTGGTCCACATTTCGAAGGGGACAAAGACACTATTGCTCCCTTTTATATCACCTTAAATGTATACGATCAACTGCTACATAATTGCATGCTAGACTCCGGAGCCTCCCATAACGTGATGCCTAAAATTATTATGGACAAATTGGGTCTTCAGATCACCAGACCTTATGTAGATCTTTACTCTTTTGACTCGAGAAGAGTTAAGTGTATGGGAATGATAAAGGATTTAGTAGTCACACTGGCACAGGTCCCAGTTAAGAGTATTTTGATGGATGTGGTTATTGTTGATATTCCCCCCAAGTATGGCTTACTGTTGTCTAGGTCATGGGTAGCCAAGTTGGGGGGTTCTCTTCAACTAGATATGACGTTCGACACAATTCCTGTTTTTGGTGGTAAATTTACTCGGTTGTACAGGGAAATGAGGTTAGCATATACAGTAAGCGACCCTCAAAATCTGAACAATTTCCCTATTTACATTGCAGATCAAGATTTAGGAAATTGTATCTTATATTTTGACGACGGTTTAGATGGTTGCACAGAGGAAAACGATATAGATCATGAAGATTCAGGTTACATGACCGAGGATATGTGTAGGACCGGTATCTAGAAAATATTTTTTGACGGTGCCTCGTCTTGCGAAGGGGCTGGTGTAGGAGTGCTTTTTGTGGCTCCTGAAGAAAAGTTCGTTGTTCCTTTCTCTTACAGACTGCAATGGGATATATATTATACTAACATTGTATGTGAATACGAAGCCTTGGTCTTAGGATTAGAGGCTGCCTGGAAGCTAAAAATAAATAACCTAGAGGTATACGGAGATGCGACGTTAATAGTCAAACAAATAAATCGATAGTACCAAGCCAAGCATCCTAGATTAAGATCATATAGAAACTGTGCCTGGGATCTGATGGAATACTGTTTCTCGTCTGTAAATGTCCACTTCATCCCATGCGTAGAAAAATTATATGTTGATGCGTTAGCTAAAGCGGCTTCAACTTTCACTCCTCCTACAACCTTTAAATTGAAGTATCACATAGAGATAAGACACATACCATCTATACCAGATAATATCCAGCACTGGTAGGTTTTTGAGGATGATGAACAAATTAAGAAGTTTATTGAAGTAGTAGGTGAATTTTTCGAAACTCACGTAGATCAAGAAAATCAGAATGACCAGATATGGATCATGCAAGAAGGGGAGGACCCTCAATCTTTCCAAGACAAAATCGCAAATCATCGTATGCTGGTCCTAAAAAATAACCATATTCCGAAGGGACTAAACCCTCTAGAAAGACTGTTTGATCAAAATGAAATACCTGTAAAATCCACCTTACAACCCCAACCAGAAGAGGTGGAGGACTGTGACATAGGAACCAAAGAAGAATATAGGATGGTTAAAATATATAAACTCCTCCTCCTTGAAATAAAAGAAAAGTATAAGGACCTACTCAGACAATTTAAAGATGTTTTTGCCTGGTCTTAGGATGAGTTAAGAACCTACAACACTGCCGTGATCGATCACAAGATACCTTTAAGGCCTGGGGTCAAACCTTTTAGACAAAATCTTAGGCAGATTAACCCCATTTTATTTCCTGTGGTCGAGAGAGAAGTGAAGAAATTTTTGGAGGCGAAAATTATAGTACCTCTGAGATATTTTGACTGGGTGGAAAATTTGGTCCCGGTCAGAAAAAAGAGTGGAGAAATTAGACTATGCGTGGATTTAAGAAATGTAAATAAGTCCTCCCTTAAAGACAAATATCCATTGCCTAAAATGGATCATGTGCTAGAAAGGGTAGTTCGGGTGAATAGAATGTATATGATTAATAGTTTCTCTGGATATAATCAGATTGCCATGAATGAACAAGATAAAGAAAAAACAACTTTTACTACTCCTTGGCGTACGTTCATGTATGATAAAATGCCTTTCGGTTTGATGAATTCAGGAGCCACATTCCAACGTGCTATGGACATCACTTTCATCATAGAGAGGGATAAGTTCGTAGTCATCTATCTCGCTGATTTAACGGTTTTCTCCAAATGTGATGAAGAGCATCTGGTACATCTTAAACAAACATTCGAGAAATGCTGCAGGTTTGGTCTATCCTTAAACCCCAAGAAATCACACTTCGCCATGCAAGAGGGTAAATTATTGGGTCATGTTGTATCTAAGGATGGAATTAAGATTGATCCTAAGAGGGTTGAAGCGATAGACACTATAAAAATTCCTAGAAATGTAAAAGAAATTCAATCTTTCTTAGGAAAAATAAATTTTTTTACGAAGATTTATCCCAAATTTCGTTGAAATTGTAAAATTGATCACAKATATGCTGAAAAAGAACAGTGAAGTAAAGTGGACAATAGAGTCCAAAGCGTCGTTCACACACATTAAGAAATTCATAGCCGAGGCACCTGTATTGGCAAGTCCCGATTATCTGAAAGASATTCTTATTTTCTCATTTGCCTCCAAACACACGATTGTTGCGGTGCTCCTCCAAAAGAACGAAGAGGGTTTTGAACAACCGATCACCTTTTTCAACAAGAGCCTCAGAGACGTAGAACTTAAATATGATATAATAGAAAAACAAGCGTACACCATGGTAAAAGCACTGAAGGCATTTAGAACATATGTATTACACTCCAAGATCATTGCATACGCACCGACCATTTATGTGAAATATATTTTGGTATAACCAAACAATGACGTGAAAAGAGGATGATAGCTGGCCAAGATTCAAGAATTTGACCTGGAAATCAAACCTACTAAATTGATAAAAGGACAAGGCCTGGCCAAACTTTTGGCTGAATCAAATCTCAGAGCTCTGGATATAAACTGCCTATGGGGATATGAGGAAAACATGAACATAAACGAGCTTGATGAACCAACAAGTGCAATTAAGATTGAAGAGAAGTTTGTATCATCAGAATGGTACATAAACATAGTATCCTACCTGCTGACTCTAAAATGCCCGGGTGAACTATCACCATCAAAATCCAATACTTTAAAGCTTCATGCGGTTAAGTATTGTATCACTTAAAATCAACTATATTGGAAGGACCCACTCAGTTTCTTGTTAGTCTTCTTACTCGAATCAGAAACAGAAAGGGTTATAAGTGAATTTCACGAAGGAGTTTGTGGAGAACATCACGCTTGGAGGGCCACAACTTACAAAATTCTGAGGGCTGGGTATTATTGGCCAAAAATCTTTTCAGACGTTAATTCCAAGGTCCAATCCTGTAACCCTTGTCAGTTATTTGCAGGTAAACAAAAAATCCTGGTGCTACCTTTAGTCCCGGTCAAAACTGAAGCCCCTTTTCAAAAATGGGGGCTAGATTTTATAGGAGAGATTAATCCACATTCTAGCACCCAACACAAGTGGATCTTAACTGCCATAGACTACTTTAACAAATGGGTGGAAGCTATTCCAACTAAAAGGGAAAATGACTCGGTGGTAATAGATTTCTTAGAAGACAATATCTTGTCAAGATTTGGCTACCCCCGAAAGATAGTCACGGATAATGCCCAGGATTTCAAATCTATGGCTATGATCAGCTTCTGCCAAAAGTATAATATCATTCTTGGTCATTCTACAGTATACTACCCCCAAGGAAATGGACTGGCCGAGTCGTCTAACAAGAGCCTGATCAATGTAATTAAGAAAGTGTTGGATGAAAAAAAAAGTCTTGGCATGTACATTTAAAGTACGCTTTGTGGGAAAATCGCATAGACACTAAAACGTCTATCGGCATGTCTCCTTTTCAGATGGTATATGGGACAGATGCAGTGTTACCTATAAATTTAGCACTCCCTATGATGAAATTGTGGCAAGATTAGAAATAAGAACCAAATCATGTCACCAGGAGGATAAATCAGCTAATCGGGGTTCAACAACATAAGGTCGAAATGGATGAAAGGTTGCAGAAGTATCAAGATGACATGAAGGCATTATTCGACCATAGGGCGAAGGATAGAGATTTCCTCCCAGGTGATTTAATATTAAGGTGGGATGCAAGGAGGGAAGAAGCAGTGAAACATAGTAAATTCGATCACCTCTGGTATGGGCCATTCAGAGCCTCAACTCTCGAAGTAAAAAAATCTTTCCTACTGGAAAATCTAGACGGTGAAATCCTCAACGCCCCTGTCAACGGGCATTATCTGAAGCATTATATGACATAAACAGTCACCAAATATATAATAATAATAATAATAATAATAATAATAATAATAATAATAATAATAATAATAATAATAATAATAATAATAATAATAATAATAATAATAAATAAATAAATAAATAAATAAATAAAAAATAAATTTTATTTATTTTTAGATTTGTATATTCATATATAATTTTTTTTACTTTTTTATATATATTTTTCATTTCGCTTTGTTATTCTGATTTTCTTTTTCTTTCGTGAATTTTCGACACCTTTCTGATAGTCTCGATAACCTTCATATTTGTCTTTTACAGGATTCTATCTGCAAACAAAACAAGCAGGAGAAGTAAACAAAAAGTAGGGTGTCAGAAATAAATTGGCTTAAACAGGTGATACCAAAGATTTTTGATATTTTGCAAAGAAAATGAAACGGTAAGGTAAAGGTGAGATTTCCTAAAAAAATTGTTCTGAAGGGCTATCAAAGAAAACCGAGATAACCTCATTCAGACAACAACATCGTCCGAACTAATAAATAACATAATATTTCCATGTTTAATTATTTACGAAAGAATAAGACAAAATAAACAAGTCACTCAAATTAAAGCAGCCAGTCAAAGTAAAGCGCCCCTGAAAAAGATTTTCAAGAGTCAGTTTTGATTTTTTGACCTCTGTTTTTTAGTCCATAAATCTCTATCTGTCACCCTTTTTTGTTTTTGGGTGTACCCTTTAAAAAGTCAACATATTTCCGTTTTTTCATACGTAGGGAGAAGAGATTACGTTTCAACCTCGAGAGCTTCAAAGCAGATTGTGGAAAGAAATCCAGTCTTCACAACTCCTCGGTCCCTTGCCAAACAAAGTGATGCTTAAAGTGATCCTGACTTTCCTAGGTTTTTCAACAGTTTCAGAGGATTGAGGCTTGCTCAAATAGAATACCCTAAAAAAGTTATTTTTCCCTTTGTCCCTATGAATGAAGGTCTTGTGAAAGTTAAGGGAAGGTTGGTACCAAGTAATCAAAGTAAGTTGACAGACCTATAATGAAAAATATTACATAGATATCAACCCTGATACAAACTGATTTCCCCCATCTTCGTTCTCTAAAAAAGAAAATTATAAGACAGGTGGTGAAAGGAAATTCAAAAATGATTGCCCCCATCTTCGTGCTCTAAAAAAGAAAATTATAAGACAGGTGGTGAAAGGAAATTCAGAAATGATTGCCCCCATCTATTCCAAGAGACGATGAAAGGAAATTCAGAAATGATTGCCCTTGTCTCAGCATTTAAATGCACAAATATATTCCGAAGTGGTGAAAGGAAATTCAGTAAAAGGGGCAAGATAACTTCACCGGTGTATTGAACAGGCTCGCTGGCAGTGAAGCAATATCTGAGATATCTGTAAGGATGTTATACATGAATATCACTCTACTCTGGTAACCAATTATTTTTAAAACCTGATCTACATCCCATGTTCAGACAGGGCTTCCTGATTAAAAACATATAATCTTCTTCTTTTGATGCAAGCCGATAGCCACAAGATCTATTAGGTCTCCTAGAACTATTTTGATTGTCTTAAGGAAAACCTGAATTCATTAACAAGAAGGAGAAAGTTGTGAAAGGGACTATAGATAAATTTAAAAAGTATCTGAGTTTTGAAAATATTTTCAAAGGTAAAAAATGAAGTCCCTTTCCCCTTCGGTATCCTATTCTCAGGAACCTTTTTACTGGACTAAAGCCATTGACTCCATTTACCCAATATCGGCACGTGGTCTATTGTTCTTCCCGTCTTATAGGAAAATGAGATACCTAGTTGGAGCCTATGTTGGAGCCGCCTTTGTTTTTTTTAGCTCGTTTTGAATTTCATATCTTAATGCTCAAAATCGAAAGATGGTTTTCGTATTTTCCTTCTTTTGTTCCAAAATCTCTGAAGTCTCATCACGTGAGCGACAACGGTTATCATACTCTCAAGGTGAGTTCTACTTTTCATTCAAATGATTTTCCCCTTTTTTACCTCAGGATTTCGTATGTCGGATGTTATAGATCACATAGTTCACAAGTCTCGAACAATGAGATGACAAAATCACTTTAAAGTTTTACCCAGGTCAGTAGCGAAAGTAAAAGTTTGCTAAACTACGGTTAAGCATCATCGGGGTTTCGCGTCTCGACACTTACTAACTCCAAAAGTCTTACTGTCGTAACCCCGATAGCCGAAACCATGAGATTCTTCTTTTAGTAACCCGCGTTAATGATAAAGGTAAAAATCTTAGCCGCGGTTAAGCTTTGTCGGGAATTCGCAACTCGAGGTATTTTCCCTTAAAAGCTACACTGTCAAAGCCCCGAGTCACGAAGTCACGAAAAAGATAGAAACTTAATTAATTAAACACTTAATCCGGTTTTATCCCCTATTTTAATTAGATCATATCATTGTGATCTTGCAATTTCACAACTTGGCCTACGAACTTCTCGGAAGCTATACTTTTGAAGCTCCGAGTCACGAAGTCACGATATTGCGATTTCGCAACTCGACATACAAACTTCCCGAAAGCTATACCTTCGAAGCTCCGAGTCGCGAAGTTGCGATATAAATAATCACATAATTAATTAAGCACCTAATCATAATTACATTTTTTATTAACCAAAGATAATCATCGCAATCTCGGGTCTTAGAGGTTCAAAGGGTTAAAGCAAAAACTCCTGATGTAGCGAGTACCGAAAGATTAATTAACATTGATAAAACCTGATTAATTGAGCTAAGCCAGTATTTCCCATGATTTGATGCATGCACAGTTTACAAGGCAATCTTAATTTTTCCTTACGCCAACTTGCGTTTCGAACTGTCAAAATTTATGACATTAATTAGAATCAAGGTGAATCGACAAGTAAGGATTGGGTTTTTATTGCTAAATTATATTTAAGAATGATTTGACTGTTTTGTTCCTGAAAAGTACCAAGTTTTAAATGGTGGAATGTATATATTTGTCATTTTTTATCGCACATTCATTTCTACGTTTCATAGAGAAAACTTTCTCAGCGAACTAATTTATGTATTTATACATATTTTTATCGCAGAATAGCTAAAGCAGGATCCCCCGCCATGGCCCCGTGAAAATATTCTAAAGCCAGCGTTGAGGTTTCGAGACAAGGTTCAGACAACGTCTCTGATACTTCACCTCTAAGTGTCGACTCTATCAAGACCCAATCATTTGTTTCTGAGGTTCTACAGTCCAAATTGGTAGATTATTGGGATGATTCCAATGACAATGAAAAAGACGACCTGACCACCAAATATAAGATCATCGTCCAAGCTGAAATGGGTAAAGTAGTGGCCAGGCCATGACTACTCCCTTTCTATGATATGGTCTGGTGGGCATTAGACCATGTGGATATACCAACCAAAACCATCATCAACGAGCAGAAGGTCACTATCGACACTTTCATACCCAAACAACTTCAGGCTATGTACAAGTTGACAACCGGGTCATACTTTACATACAATGCCGAATTCTTGGAGAATTTCAAACAGAAGGAATGTGTGCAATATGACAAGACTATGTCCAGTTTAATCAAAGATTGGGTCTCACACCCTGCGAAGTTCAGGGTGGACAATAACGGTATATATTCAATAGATTCTCTGGAACCACAGTTCAAATATGTAGCGATGATGACCTGTATATTATATGGGAGAGAGGACACCACACATTTTTTTCCTTTAGTGGGTGCCTCTAATACATTCATTCGCCGAAGGCTATTCCTTCGACTGGGCTAAAATGATGTCTGGTAGCTTGACGAGTTGAATTATAGAGTACCGAGTGCAGAGGGAGAGCGGAAAGATTGCTTCATTCTTTATGTTTGCATACATTATGGATGTCGTGTGTTTTATGATGCCCTTTCCATTAATGAGCTGGAGTTGGACTCCATCAGAGGCCAAGCCCATCCACGTCTACCATTCAAAACTGTGGGAAAACAAAGCGGAAAATTTTGTGTATGAAATCTTTAACTGGGTAATGGTACCACTGCATGTCACTATTTTCGGCCACCTACCACCCAGGATCTCGGACAGTATAGTGATGAATTTGAGAAGTATAGCCGACTGGTATGTAGAATCAGAATTCTCATATCTCAGGGTTTTTGGGGCTTCTGTTCCCCCGCATGATTTACCATTATTCATACCCGATAAGATGGCTTGTTGTGAGGTTGCTAGGCAAACCTTAATCGGTGGCATAAGCAAGGAGATTAAGGGATATTCAAAGAAGGTATGGCCAACTTTTCCTATTCATTTAAATTCATATTCTTTGTTAGATTTCGGGCATGCTAAACTTGAGGCAACAACCCTGGAAGACCTAAAATTTGTTCATATTGAATTCAAGAAGCACGATCTGCAAAGGGTCATAAGTAATCACTTGGCCAGTTGCAGACTCAAAAGATTTGAACATTAAAATTCTCCTTTGGATGACATTTTCCGAGGTGCAAGATCTTATGGCGAGGTTTCGGCTCAGATACAAGCCTTGGCACCCGAAGAGAGGGCCGATGTTCTAAAATTCCAAGAACATCGATGCAGTTGTCTTCCCTCAGTATTGCGGGGTGAGAATCCAAGTAAAGCATAGGTGCAACAAAAAGAAGCTGAAGGTTCCAAAGATGCGGCACCCAGCCAAGAAAAACACCAGAATGGGGAAGAGAAAACTAAGAGTCCGAAACCAGAGATAAAGACTCCCGAGCCGCTGAAAAAGTTAACTCCAGTCACTACTCCAGGACAGCCAGCTAAGCAGATCAGAGATCCCATCGCCTCCATTACTCGCTTGCAGTCAACTCAGGGAAATATAGACATTGGGTGGATTTTAAATGAAGAATTGAGACCTATAAGGATGGAATAGCTCCTTCCAAATGAGTTCTTTTTCGATAAGAAGAGAAAGGTTGTAGTAAAAAGAGAATTCTATCAGGAAGAGGGATCAACAACCAAAAGGTAATGAAATCCTTTGAAGAGGCTTTTGGTTCTATAGATGGTAACCTATTAGGTATTGACAGGGAAGGAAATCATGAGACATTGAGTCAAATGAATATAGCAAAAATCTCGCTTGATATAAATGAAAAAGAAGAAAGAGATTCGACCGAAATATCACAAGTAATTATGGAAGACATAGTTCAAATAAATAAATGTATGATTAAACCAAGTGTGCAATTGTGCGCTATTGACATACTAGACCGACAGATGGAAGAAAGGTTGCTGCAATTAGCCCGAGATTGTTATTCTTTTGAGGCCAATTGTCAAGAAGAACCGTCAATGTTGATATCTCGGCTGGTGGAAAGATGTGTCACTTGTATCGAGCATGCGAGAGCGCAAGCTTCTGGTACCAAATAAAGACAGAGATGAAGAAATGGAACAAGTGTTCTCCTTCTTATCGTAACTGAAAATCTTGTAGCGATTGAGATTCCATCTTATGTAGAACTGCATAAATATACAATAGAAAGAAGGAAAAGAGGCTGGACCTTTTTGTGTTGATTGTAATAGAGGTTTTCTATCTTGAGAGTTAATATAAAGCAAATCCGAAGATTCTCAATTACGTCACGACTGTGTTATGAGTTTGTTTCCTTGTATCTCATATTTCATTTCATTTCATATTTGTATCTGATGAATGCTTCGCTATAATTTAGTACAACCTCTACTATAGTGAATGGATTTTTATTTTCTATATTGTTTGCTATTTTTCCTCTGTACCATCTATCAGTAGGTATAAGACCATTCAACACTTTAGAATTCTATATATATTTTATGCTTCATTGGGTTATTTCTTTACATTTTTCTTCTTTTGTTTATAAGTGAGATTCTCCCTGGATAAGAGCCTTACATGATAGACAACTTAATGTTTTCTCCCACCTCATACATATTTATTAAAATATAACTCAGTTACAGGAAAGGGCCTTTGGTTTGCACCCTATTTTCACTCCTGGAACTGTAAACTCTCTTTTATACAACCGAAATTGAGACAACTACTAAATTTCCCCCAAGATATTTTTTATCATTATGTTCCTCTATGACTGTCCCTGTAACAAGACAACCTAATATCGAACCCGGACTATCAGATCAAACATATATTGCCTTAAATCTTTTTGATACTATTCTTAAAATAACCACTACTCGGGTTGAACTCGAACGTTCATGGGAAGATATTTAACCGTATATAAACATCCAGGAACAGTTGGAAACTAGACAATGCCAAACCAGAAATCATCCCTAGCTTCCCTTGCCGAAGGTTGACGTTTCTTCCTTCTCTACCCCTTACTCACTTTTGGATGCCTAGACACTATACTTCTAAGCCTTAAGTATATACTCTGGAACAACATCTTTTTGGCATCGTTGCCGGGGATCGAAGCTACAAAATAGTTTTCCTTGGGAAAACGACATATTTTTTTTTCGTTGAAAGTGCCACCCTTTGATAGTGAACAAAGAGTGCACACCTTTTAAAGGATTTCCAATATTTCACTTGGTGACTCCACGATAAATAAGATGGCATCCAAATGAAGGAATGCCAGGAAAAACCCGGATGGTAAACAAACCACACCTGTCACCGATCCTGAGAAGATTTTAAAGGCGAGAGGCTCTCTTAAGCTGACCCCTGCAGTCTATCATCCTAAATACCCACAACCGAAGACCAAGAGTTATTCTGAACCTTCAACTTCATGCAACCCTCTTTTTGACACTAGATATCCAACGTCAAACTGCTCCGAAGTTAGAAGTGAAACCCGTCCGATAACCTCTGTAGTACACAACGAAAAAAAGTCCTGTAGAAAATTCATCTGTTGTCGATATATCGTCGACCCTTCAGTTAAATTTCACGACTTCACCCAGTCTCGAAGAATATTTCACACATCTTGTTTCCACACCCATTGTTTCCCCTAACTACATCTCTTGCAAGTCCGAAGAGCCAATCACTCACATCCCGTACTAGTCACCCTCAGATTTTTCACCCCGCGAAGAAAGTAAAGATTCACTTTTAATCTTCCAAAACCCCCTTTACAACTTTCTACTAATAACGATGACATCCGCTAGAGGAGGAGGTGGAGGGGTTGTCGGAGGAGGAGGTGGAGGTGCTCCTGGGTGAGGAGCTAGAGGCCAAGGGCCTGTCCCCCCTCCTAGAGTGTTCACTAAAGTGGCAGCAAGGAGATCTGATCGCAGCCGAACACATAAATTTATTTGATCAATTCGGAGACATCATAGGTCTCGATCATGAAGATGTGTATTCGAGGCTTGTCATCCAAACCTTTGAAGGTCCGGTCCAAACTTGGTTTCAGAGTCTACCCGCAGTTTCTATCTTGTCCTATGATGCCTTGGAAGATGCTTTCCTTAGACAATGGGGTGAAAGAAAGGACCACCTATATTATTTAACCGATTTTGGGTCTTTAAGAAAAAAGAATTCAGAAACAATTATGGATTTTATTCAAAGATTCAATAAGTTGTATAACAAAATCCCAGCTGAGGTTAAACCGTCCCAACCTGCAGCCAAAGTAACTTTTGCGGGGGATTTCGAACCAGATTTTGCACTTCTTTTACGGGAAATAAGGGGAGCTACTCTAAGCCGAATGCAAGATGACGTTGTAGAAATTGAGTCAAATATTATGGCTTCTGGTAAGTTAAAATCTAAAGTAGAAACAGGAAATCGAGAAACTAGATGCTTTAGAGAACAAGCAGAGCCATCAGGGTCTAATAGATACACAGATGACAAAGTAGACAATATGGCCAGGGTAATTAAGGAACTGTCTAACAAGATATCTAGAATGGAAATAGAACAGGCGAAAGATGATTCTCTTGCTAAAAAGGATTTCAAGAGGAATCCCAACCCCCCAAACCAGGAAAGATAGATAAAAAATGAAGATCAAAAAATACAAACTCCCCTAAAGAACAAAATTTTTATAGGAGCGAATGATCTCCAAGATTTCGGAGATTCAGATGATGATTTCATGAACTTCGGTGATGACTGCACGCAACCGTATCTGACTAGAGAAGATTATGAAAAGTCTCTAAACATTCAATAATCGTCGGTTAAGGGTGAAGAAAGAGATCATAATGAACTTTGTAGCTCTCAAGAAGAAACCGAAATGATAATGTCCGAGGTCCAACCTAAGTATAACTTGAGATCTAAGAGTAAGCCCATTTCAACTACTCAACCTAAGAAAATTCTCCCAAGAGGTCAAACTTATGAGCCTACTCCAGAGGAAGCCCTGTTACCTAATATCAAAGAGAAAGTAGTAAACACACAAGAACCCGAAGTGGGAAAAGTTGAGACCCAAACATGAAGAACCGAAACAACTAATACAATTACACCTTCAACCAAGATCATGAGTCATAAAGCGGTCAAGACAAATAAGTTGGAAAGGAAGGATTCAAATGTCCCAACTAGAGAGACAGACAAGGTGAGCGGGGTTTTTATTTTTGAAAATGAGATAAATAAAATTAAGATACCAATTCCTCTGGTAGAGTTAGCGAAAAACCCAGTTTATCGAAAGCAGATTACCAAAGTGATAGGTGTCTCAAAGCTAGAAAGACAATCTGATGTTTTAAACCTGGAAGATGATAAACCCAACATCACTTCTAGTCCACATTTTGAAGGGGACAAAGAAATTTTTTCTCCCTTTTATATCACCTTAAATGTATACGATCAACTGCTACATAATTGTGTGCTAGACTCCGGAGCCTCCCATAACGTGATGCCTAAAATTATTATGGACAAATTGGGTCTTCAGATAACTAGACCTTATGGAGATCTTTACTCTTTTGACTTGAGAAGAGTTAAGTGTATGGGAATGATAAAGGATTTAGTAGTCACCCTGGCACAAGTCCTAGTTAAGAGTATCTTGATGGATGTGGTTATTGCTGATATTCCTCCCAAGTTCCATGAGTGAAAATACGGTGCAAACCAAAGGCCCTTTCCCGTAACTGAGTTATATTTTAATAAAGATGTATGAGGTGGGAGAAAACAATATGGATAAATATAGGATCTAAAGGCCATAAATCCTCCTTTACATGATCAATTTTATGTGTTAACAGGTATGACTATACAAAAAAATAGTGGTACTTAAGGTCAAATCATGTGGATATCATCTTAAGTGGAAGAAGTCATCATAGTATCATCCTTTTCCTTAAATATCCTCACCTTTTCCATGAGATAACATCCGCCCTTGTAATTTCTATGTTAGAAGTGAGAAAACCAAACCAAGTAAATTCACTCATAGATTATGAATGATTATCTTAATAAAAGGTGCAATTGTCTTCTAACTACCCTAAATATCATAAGAAGCACAATAAATTAAAACTCATACAATACTTTCATCAATAAATAAATAATAATTTAAAAAACTAGAGATGTACTCAAGCCAAAGCATGTGAATATATTGAAGTTGATTTCATTTAAGTATCTTCTTGACAACACGTACTAGTAAATTTCTCCATTATCCATTAGTGAACCGACCATTCCATGAAATACACAAAAACAATCATAACAAAAACAAATCCAGACATTGGGGATCTATATCGATGTCCATGAATGACTTTTGTTGGAGTAGGTGTCGATACCAAGTCATTTTCAACACCCCCAACTATAGTTGACATTACTCTAAATACTAGATCAATGGACATCCTCTTAATTTCCACATGGTAATTTATTGTAAAAGAGTGGAATTGAGAAACAAAAATTCTTGCTTCTCTATGAAGAAGTTTTAGATTGTCTTTTCTAACTTGATAAATTCCTTTCATTTGGTTGCATATAAATTCCAAGTTGGTGAAGACAAAAATATCATTGGCACTATGTTTTTTCATTGTTTTCATCCCTTCAATAAGGGAAATATAGTATGCTTCATTATCGGTAGTCCTTCCATAAACCTATATCCAACTTTGCAGAACATGATTTAGTAATTTATTGTGAAGGACATATGTAATAACCACTTGACCATAGTTCAAGTAACAAGACACTTCAATGGAAAATTCTCACTTTTGTACGATTCTTTATGATTCAAAGGAGCTGAAAAAAAAGCAAACAAGAAATTTTGATAAAAAAAATAGGCATTTTGAAATAAAGTCATAACATTGAATAAGATACAATACTAAAAACAAATGAAAATATACTACAACAACATAACAATTGACTATTTCCTTAAAACGTGGTAGAGGCATCCATCTCAGCAAGCTCACCTACACAAGATCAGTAGAACAACACATAGGCAACAACACCTATAATGAAACTTAGTGAGAAGGTAGTTGAAATGACACCAACAAACAAAATTGGGTGAATACAAGGAGAAAAACAAGAGAAAAACTTTATGCAAACTTCAAGTTCAATAATAGAGAATTCATTTTAGTTTAAGGATTCTTTGTGGATTCCCCTAATTCAATTATATCTTATGAATATAATAGGCTATGTTGCCAAATAATTTCTCATTCTAAGCCACATCCAACATAAGGCATACTTCTCAAGGCTAACACCACCTATTTCACACTTATATAAGCAAGAATAACATGCAAAAGGTCGGAGAAAAATAAGATCAATCAAGTACTGGAATTGAAAAATATGTTACTGATACTATAGATATCTCTGGGAATGCTAGTCTCATTAACCAATACACAAAATAACCCAATTAACTAATAAACAATATGTATAGGGAGAAAACACAACTACAAATACACAACTAAACTTCTAATGTACAAGTTTCTAGGGAATCTTGAGTGTACATTTTGTACATTGTTATGAACCAATTCCTCATTTATTCAAAAATGTAACATCTACCAAGCATGCTTATTGAGTGGATTGTATTGATTTTTATTTTCTCATCACTCCTTGGTAGAGGTAGAAGTTCCATCTGCTATTTCATATCGTATTATGACCAAACTCCTTTTTGATTCAGAAAAAAGGATTATGCTAGTATTTCTCAGTGTTGACTTAGATCTATGACTTCTTTCCTCTTCTTGGGTTAACCCAGGTTCATATATGAACATGTTTCCAACAAAACCCTCTAAAACTATCAACCCTCTTGGTAAACTATAAGTAAACGCTACGCGCGGAGCACACATCGTGGTCTCACCCGAAATAGCTCTATGGGTGACTGCAATACCTAGGTGTTTGTAGTCTAGGAATGAGTGGGGATCTGGGAGTGTATTCTATCTTTTTCATGCATTAATATTGTTATTCATTCAAGTATTTCTAGGAGTCATTCATCTTTAGGCTCATGCATGAATTATAATACATCTAGTTAATCATTCATTCATAAGATAACCATTAACAAGAAGTAAGAATTCAATAAAAAATCACATAGAACACATGTTTTACCGTGGTTCACCCCCTCTCGAGCTACGTCCACAAAGATTTGGCTTCTTTGCTCTTTTGTTTAGTCTACTGCATAATCTGGCGCTGCGGGCATTACATATTCACTCATACAATCCTACTGAAGTTAAGGAACCTCTGTGAGGTGGACTAGATCCCACCAGGCTCCCCAACCTGTGATATAACCCTCAAAATCTACATTACTCAAATCTTCTATAACTCAACAGTGTTCAACCACAATTATCAACAATTTGTTTCTACTACTTAACCGAACAACAATTCAACCCCAACATAGACCTCCTAGGTTCTTATTTATACTATTTTATAGGCTTATAGTTGTTACAACCTTTGTAAAAAACTCTAACCCTAATAGGGTTAGGCTTGACTTCCTCCTTGCACGTGGCTTTTCCTCTTGCATGCTTCTTTTCCTTCTTTTTTTGCATGTTTCCTTCTTGCTAGTTGTTGCGTGTGATCCAAAATTAGGCCTTTCCTCAAAATAGGACTTTACTCAAAATATAAATGAACCCAACAGGTCCCCAACATTGACATCTGGCTTGTCCTGAGCCACTCAGGCAATGGGGCTCCTTGTACTGTTGTGTCCAAACTGTGGAACTTTTCTGCTAGTTCCCTTTCTATTTCCTTGACCTGCACAACTTTTCCTGTTAGAGCCTACATTAATTGTGTTGTTATATCCTCCTACATCAATTTTGCACCCTCTGTGTGTGCATGTTCCATACTTTTATTCTCTTCCTCCAACTGCACAATCATCTATGTTTCTTGTTCTTGGAGGGGTTCCAGTTCATCTTGTCTTTCTTGCTTCTTTGTCTGTGCGGTTTTCAACTCTATCTACAACTTCTTCATGTCTTGAGTGCCCTTCAAGCACTCTGTGATACTCATTTTTTTCTGCCTTTTATTTAGCTATTATATGGCAGTGGTGATTGTATCCTCTTATTGGTCCCACTATTGGACCTTCTCGTCTTCTTCTAGAATAGTCCATATTTACGCAGCTCTGTCGAACAACTCTTCTACTTCCCTTGCTTCATTTTTTATCTTAACTATCTAGAGTGCATATTTTGTTCTCTCTGTTCTTGGACTTCGGGAGGAGTCGTAGGATTGAGACTTTCTACGAGTTCCTCAATTTCCTTATTATATTTGTCAATTGTTTGTGAGATCATGTTAATATTCTCCTCTGCACTCCTCTCAGGTGCTTTCGCACTGTCTAGGATGCGATTGTAAACCGTTGTTAATCCCTTTTCCAGTTTATTTGTGCATCCTTTCTCCTCTTCTTTCTCCAAAGTTAGTTGGTCGCATGTGATTTGTAGCATTTCAATGACTCCTCTTCCCACCTCCAAGTTGGTTGCATCCGCGCAGGCCCTAGATTACACCTCTTCCATTACGTTGGCCTAGAGTCTGTACATTTCCTTGGTGGGTATTTGTGCCATGATGACCTCAAATTTCTCCATGTACCCCATGGATTTTTGTGCAATCTCCTAATCCATTATCATAATTTTGTGCATGGCTGTAAAATTCTCCTTGCCTTGGACTACCAGTTGTATTGTCTCTTCTTATTCTTTTTGCTCAAGGGGTCACTGTGTCTTTTCCTCTTGTTGCGTTGTGGCCTGTGGTCCTACCTGGATCTTTAATTGTTGGATATTATCATGGAATTCTATGATCTTGGCCATGATCTCGTTGCATTTCACCTCTACAATGTGGACCACTTCTTCCCCCCTTATCTTGGAACTTGTACACGACTAGCTCTGCATCATCCTCTGCTTGGGTGATGACTGGGTCTTCTGTGTTATAATTCCTTTTCTTGCATGCCTCTTTTTCTTATGGTGGTTTCCTTATTTTCTATGAGGGTTTCACCCTAGTTGTTGTACCATAGATCCTCTCTTCTCCAGCCCGTGGAGTATCCTTCTTTCCGGTCTGTGGTTGCCTACCTATCCTTGTTGTTGTTGTTGTCCTCCTTCGTTGTTTTGGTACTGTGTTGCTCCTTTTTTCCTGATTCCATGCTGTATCCATTCTAGTATTATCTATCGTGTTTTTTTTTTCTCGTTGAAGAGACCGCTTCAGCCTTGTCCTTAGGCCTGTAGGATTACACCGTAATTGTCCTTGTTTCTAGTTTTGATACTAGCATCTGCCACTGCGCAGGCCAGTCTTTAACTATCCAGTCTAATTCTTCTTTGGTGACACAATACTGCATTTATATCCATACCTTATTTGGATCCCTTGTAGCCTAGATCCACATGTGGTGTTGAGATTCCTTGAACTTGGCTATCTCTTCAGTCTCCTGGATCACCTCCACATGTATGCTCCATATATTCGTTGTACGTTGTTGTATCTATTCCAACAAAATTACAAAATCTATGTTGTTTTCTTATTGCATCTTGTTATACTTGGCTTGCCAGAGGGACTCATATCTGGTCACATAACGTTTCCCCATCCTATCCAAGAATGATGAGAATTTTGGCTCCTTCCATCTTGCCAATGCTATCAAAATGATCAATCAAGAGTAATGGAACTCAGTTCCATTGTCCCGTGTGTCTCTACAGTTTATCAAAAACTGGTTCAACAGGTATGGTGCCCAACTGAACATTACTCCTTTCACGCATTGCACAACTACTGCAATAACTCCTACTGGCGCTTCTTCTTTTCAATAGTTCCTTAGCAGTTTTCAAGCCATGAGATTGTTGGTGAACCTTGTCACATTATCAATGATATCCTTGAGTATGATGATTTTATTTCCCCGACTAGTGCCAAACTGTGCTTTGAACAACTATTTTATTACCTTATCATGTACCTTGTTATCCAGGTATTCCTTTGGTTATGCGTCGAATGTCGATAGTCTTGTGGTTTTGGAAATCAGTTCCACCTCTATAGGTATCATCCTATCCATCCACATGATGCCTCCATGTATGCATGTGACTAGTTGTTTGAAACAGAGCCCGACATTCTTACCACACCCAAAATGCAATATATCCAATAGGTTCATAATTCAAAATTTATACAGCCCGATTATCCACTGCACGAGCTCCATTATTGGTTTACCCAGGGGTCCAATTTCCCCTTTGTTTATTAAATAAGTCTCCTCGACCAAATATGGGAATTGGCCCACATCGCGCACATCATGGTCTATGTTATATTCGTTTCATGAGTAATAGTGTCTACGTTGTGCCGAGTGAAATCCCCCCATGCAAGGGTTCGAGAGAAACACCCCCAAGATTTGTTTTTTTGCCTGAGGAAACATGTCTCATTTTTGGCCTCATTTTTCGTGTTTCCTTGATTTTCATGTCCATTGTTGGGTGGTTTTTCGGCACATGGTTTTGGCCGATGGTTTTCTATTTTTGGTTAAGGAATTAGGGTTGTTGACTAATCCAGGTCATTGGGTTAGGGTTTTGGATTCTGTTGGCTCCTATATGTATATTGTATTGTAAACAATGTATCACTATGAATGAATATAGAATATGTGGGTTTTCCCGGTGTGGGTGTCTAGCGGAAACATCTTTGTGTAATGTTTGTATTTGCCATTGTATCTTTTCTGTTCTTTTATGGAAATTTTGTTTGAATTAAATATTATACAAGGTGAAAATGTACATTTGGTATCATATCTTTGTTGGCTTCAGGGGGATGCCTTTGTTGTCAATGGTTTGGCTTGAGACTGTGATAAGACTTGTTATGGTGGGAGATCTGTGGTATTGATTTTTTCAGGTGAAAAGAAATGGCAATCAATTCGAAGATGGAGATCGAGAAGTTTAATGGGAAAAGTTTTGAGCTGTGGAAGCTCAAGATGGAAGATCTATTGGTGGACAGAGATCAGTGGATCATGGTAGATCTAGGTACTACACAAACAGGAACTTTAACAAATGATTGGAAAAAGTTGGATAGGAAGGCAATGAGAACAATCTAACTCTGTCTCTCAGATTCAATATTACTAAATGTGTCAAAGGAAGCTACAACCAAGGATTTATGGGATAAGTTGGGGAAGTTGTATCAGTCTAAGTCCCTAGTAAATAAACTATTCCTGAGAAAGAATCTATATAACCTAAGGATGAGAGATGGAGACTCGGTCGTAGAACATTTGAACGCCTTCAATAATGTGGTAAGTCAGTTAGTATTTGTTGAGATTAAAATTTCATATGAAGATAAATGTATCAGTTTACTGTGTTCTTTACCAGACTTGTGGGATAGTCTCATTGTGGCCATAGGTAGTAATACAACTTCCTTGAATTTTGATGAAGTAGTCTCAGCCTTGTTGTCAGAAGAGATGAGACAAAAGAATATGGAAGGATAGAGAATATATGCATTATTTGTTAGAGGACGTTCCCAAGAAAGAAATAGATCTAAGTTCTCAAGTGGTGGATCTAAGTCTAAGGGTAGATATTAATCTCTCTGTAAATTTGTAAAGGTATGTTGGAGATGTGGAAAAGAATGGCACTACAAGAAGTAGTGTAGATCCAAAGTTGAGAAAAAGAAGGGATCTGAAGAATCTCCTTCTATAGAAGAAAAGACCTCCAAGGAAGAAGGAGGGGATGTGTACTTGGCTTCTTCAAGCACACATGTAGGTCATGAGGCATGGTTGGTTGAATCAGGTGCATCCTTTCATATGACTCCCCACAGGGAGTGGTTCTATGAATATGAAAGGTATGATGGAGGTAATGTTTTCCTAGGTGATGAATCGACAACCATAATCATAGGTAGAGGAAAAGTCAATTTGATGCTCATAGATGGAAGGATTAGAACACTGCCTGGTGTTATGCACATCCTAGGTTTGTCTAGAAATTTTATTTATGTAAGCAAAATGGATGATGCAGGGGTAAAAAAACTATTTGAAAAGGAAACCTGGAGGATGGTTCCAGGAGAAATGGCATTGTTGAAGGGAGTTCCATTTGGAACTCTGTATAAGCTTCAAGGAAGAAATATGTGATGGGTGTAATAGTTCCATTGTTCATGATATTGGAGTTGAAGAATAAATAACTCCTATGGTCTCTGGAGAAAAGGTTATGTTGTGGCATCAAAGACTAGGGCATATTGGAGAGAAGGGTCTTTGACTACTACATGGTAAAGGTATGGTTGAAGGTATGTCTAACTGCTCTCTGGATTTGGATCTATGTGAAAATTGTGTATATGGAAATTAGAATTGGGTAAGATTCCCTTCTAGTGAAACGAGGGCAGAAGGCATTTTACAACTAGTTCACAACGATGGTTTTGGACCTGTTTCGGTCCCATCATTAGGAAAATCTATCTACTATGTCTCATTTATAGATGAATTCTCGAGGAATACTTGGATATATTTCCTCATAAAGAAATCTGAAGTCTTTGATAGGTTTAAAGAGTTTAAGGATCTTATCGAGAATCAAACAAAGAAAATAATTAAGGTGCTGAGGATAGATAATGGCGGAGAGTTCCGCGGGAATGAATTTGAAGAATTCTGTAAGAAGTGCAGTATAGAAAAGAAGAAGACTACTCCATATACACCTCAATAGAATTTAGTTTCAGAAATGATGAAAAGGACGCTGATGGAAAAAGCAAGGTGCATGCTTAGTGGTGTCGGGTTAGGGAAATAATTCTGGGCATAAGCAGTGGGTACTGCATGTTACCTAGTCAACAGATCAACCTCATCAACACTAGATGAAAAGTCTCCACAAGAGGTATGGACTGGTAAGAAACATTCTCTTTCACATCTCAAGGTATTTGGATGTTGTTGGGATAGGAGAAGACCCAGGGTTCAATGCTTAACATCACACCAAAAAACCCCCAACTATCGTCCCTTTCAACAACACCTGTGAAGTAGGCAAGGTCTGACCCAAGGTAGAGCAAGGGGGGGTTATAGGACACAGGTGTTTGTAACCAAGCGGGGACATAGATCTGTGATAACAACACTTCACAGAGTATTATATTAACACTTAGAAGGTGAGATGCATTAGTTCATTAGCTTTATTAACATTGCAGAACATACTCAAAGATAGATCGACGCAGTAACAATAAATGAGGATATATCCAGAGCACTTAGCACTGCGTATATATAAAATTCAATTACCCTTAACACAAGTAAATCACTTAAGAAATAGCATATCTATCTATCATACGTAATAATCAAAGCACTGAGCAGATTCATAACATAAACAACACAACACAAAGAATTCCAAAGACACAAGATATACTTGGTTCACCCTAGTGTGGGGATATCTCTTACATTAAGTTGCTCCTATGCACCAACCCATAGAGTCGATATTTGCATAGGACAGAAGATCTACACACTAAGCACCAGATCCTCCTTCCAAACTAGGTCAAGGCATAGAGCCAACAAAGCCTTAAAACAAAGACATTCCATTGCACAAAGATACTTAAGTAACTTGCACTTAGCTCGGAAGGCTTCTTCCTACCTTCTAGAATACATTCATACTTATTTATACATTTACAATCTCTTACAATAAGGCCTAATCATGGGTAAACCCCATAAGACAACATCCCATAAACCCATTAAAAAAACCCTAAATAACCCCTTAATGGGTCCACATAGCCCGCAAAATAGATGAGATCTGCGATCTCAGCTCCGCCTAGGTGTTCCTTCCTAGACCAATGTGTCTACGTCCAAAACGTGGTCCAAACCTGACCCAGGTTTCCTCAAAACTTGGTCGAGGGCCAACAGGCCCCCAACACTCACCTGTGACTCATCCCGAGTCACTCAGGTTTGGGCAATGCTTCTTTGAAGGCCTAAAGCTTAAATCAAGCTACCTCGACTTGTTGCTTCTTCTGAGCCTCCTATTCAGCAAGCTCTTGGATTGTCTGCTCTATAACAAGACCTTCTAGGAATTGCTCTACTGTTCCAACCACTTGGTTCGATTGCGAGCCTTGTCCATCAATATCTTCAAACACCTTGCAGGCTTCATCCTACACATGTTGCATCTTATGTGTGACTTCCATTACCTTTCCCTAGAGGGAAGTGATCTATTTTTTTACTGCGCACTACTCATGGGATCTCTTCAACTTTCAACTACGGTGAGAAACTTCATCTGCGCCTGCATGAAGAATGCCTGTTATTATGCCTCCTGTAACTCTTCTTCCATATTTCTTAGCTATGTATCCTCGACGAGGCATTCATATGTATGTTTTATTCTATCACTAAATTGTTTGAACTCAGTGGAAAGGGTTCTTATCCTTCCTACTCCATTCTTAGTGGTTTCCTCCGTCTGGTCACGCACCTCCTATGGGGTGCTCGACACTGCTTGGGCCTTCAATTCTATTATCCTAGCTTGAAGCTACTGGATGGTCTAAGGGAGCTTCACTACTTGAGCCTCGACTGAATCATGTTCCTCCCATGCCAAGCCTGACAAAGAGTGACATTCGTTACTCACTACCTCTTTGACTACGTCTCGCTCTGTGAGAAACTACTCCTTTTCTCTCTATAGCTGGGATTTTTCTTCCTAGAGAATCACCTGAAACTCTTCTCTCTCACTTTCGTATGTAAATACACTGTACCTCACTACTTGTAATTTCTCTAAGGCATCATATTTCTCTTGTTTCAAGGCTTCTGTAGACTTCTCCTTCTCTTCCTGGACTTTTTGAAGTCTAGCTTCTGTCGCATCTATAAGTCTTCTCAATTGGGTTGGTTCATCCCCCAATTCTGCAATATGTGATGAGGAAGGAGTAGTAGGTACTGTGCGAAACAAACAAATAGCTTGTTGTACTTCCTTAAATTCCTTCTCGACCCTTCCATATATCTCTTCCTGATTCACTCCATATCTCTGCAATATGTCCTTGAAAGCGTCCTCCATAGCTCCGTGAACCAAACTGATATCGTCCTCCGTGAGCATGGCTTCTAACTGGGGTTTATTAGTGTTATCACTGAAATTTCGTCTGCACATGGCGACAAGAACTCAGCATCAACAAAACAGCAATGAAGTCACTCATGGCACTGAATTAATTTCACAACACTCAAGAAGGGAAAAAACTATACAAAGTAACCAAAAATTGAAGGGCGCTTTACAACAGCTTTATGCACGCGCATATGCGCGGGACAAAAATGTGTTGATAGCGCATGCGCGCTCGACGCGCGACTGTCAACACACAAACCTGCGCATTTGCTAATATGGCGCATTAATTGCATAGGTCGGCCTCCCGACCGCCTACGGACCGACCCCCAATGTGATTTGACTCTCAAATCAGAGTCGACTCTGCAAAAATGGCGGATTAAATGACCTAAATGAACCCTAATGCGCCCCTATTCACACCTGGAGAAGGTTACAAGACCACCCTTGAAACTGCTATAAAAGGCTGTGAGGAATCATTGTTTCAACAGAGAATTCAAAGCAAAGTTACGCTGTCCAGATGATTCA
>ML780836.1:106184-118540 GCA_009831015.1 Picea engelmannii
AAGAAACATTGATGAATTTCGGCTATACGTATGCTCCTAACCTCATCCATCAGGGGGCATATTTTATCACTGAAATTTCGTCTGCACATGGAGACAAGAACTCAGCATCAGCAAAACAGCAATGAAGTCACTCATGGCACTGAATTAATTTCACAGCACTCAAGAAGGGCAAAAACTATACAAAGTAACCAAAAATTGAAGGGTGCTTTACAACAGCTTTATGCGTGCGCATATGCGCGGGACAAAAACGTGTTGATAGCGCATGCGCGCTCGACGCGTGGCTGTCAACACACAAACCCACGCATTTTCTAATACAGCGCATTAATTGCATAAGTCGGCCTCCCGACCGCCTACAGACCGGCCCCCAATGTGATTTGACTCTCAAATCAGAGTCGGCTCTGCAAAAACGGCGGATTAAATGGCCTAAATGAACCCTAATGCGCCCCTATTCACACTTGGAGAAGGTTACAAGACCACCCTTGAAACTGCTATAAAAGGCTGTGAGGACTCATTGTTTCAACAGAGAATTCGAAGCAAATTTACGCTGTCCAGATGATTCAGAGCTTAGTCTTTGACAAGCAATCCATCAGTGGCCTAACCCAGAGTTCTTTCACCACTCAGTTCAGTTCTATTCATTTTGTAAGGAAAGAATTGTGTTGAGGGCCCCGAAGGACCTTCCGCTGGAGGGAGAGGGAACCCCTGTCTCTGTCTTCAGCGTGTGCTCTGGTTTCATTAATAATATCAAGCCTGAAACCATTGATGACCCGTGTGTCTGATGTTTTATGTTTTTGTTTATTTTCGCAGTGTTATTTGCTTTAATTGATAATTAGATTGTATTTAGTTTTGTTTTCTGTTAACCCCATGCTGCCACAGATGTTCTATCCTGATGAACCCAACAGGATATGCAGAGCGTTCTCCATTTTTCTCACCTGGTGACTGTTTGAACGCGAACATTTAGCATGCGTCTTCTTTCTTCCTGAAGGTTTCTTTGGAGAAACCTTCCTCTTATATGGTGTTACTTTTCTAGTAGGGGGATATTATAGCAGTGTAGCTTCGGTTCCTCCTTGCTCACCCCCTCCTCCTTGTCCATCCGCTTCATCTTCTCCTCCTTCTCCGAGCGATCCAGACCTATTTTATTCAGAGGCATTGTCCTCCTCATCGGTCTCTATATCTTGGATTTATTCCTCCTCCTCCTTATTCTTCATCCCACTAGACTGTCTGACATCATTAACTCAGGTGACCATGGGGATTTCTATGGTGTCAGTGTCAGAGAGTTCTACATCAATGAAACGTACAAGGAAATGCTCCGACCATTCCTTTGTAATATTCTCCATGTCTTCATATGTTAGCTTGTAGTATGACTGTAACTCTTCCTTGTTCTGATATCTGCACGTAGTGATATAAATGAAATGAGGATCTACGTAGAATTTTTCTATTGGTCGGTACTGGTGCAGGGTGCGCAATGTCATGCGTGGAAATGACTCAATGGAAACCTTCAATTGCTAATAATATGCATGAAACACAATGTTGGACTGCTAGTGCTTCGTCATGGTTTTGAGGGTTTGATATATGGAAAGGTGGCTCCTTTAGGCATTTTCCAAGTGACAAATGCGATCAAAATGATCAACCAACTGTAGTGGAATTCATATCCCAAATCCTAGGCTTCGTGACAATATTTCTCTAGTTTTTTGACAAGGTAACTTGACTAATTCAACTACATTCCCTCCACACATTTTCCTGGAAGGTCCACCATGAAGTTGATGACCTGTGTGGGGCAATTCTTCCTTAGGAACTTGCTAGCTATGAGTTGGAAAGAGAGGCGCACTACGCCATCCTGTATAGAGGCTACCTTGTAACCTTGTTTTCCTTTTTCGACTTCGGCGTAAGCTTCCTTGATGCATTGTTACAGGGAGTGGTCCAAGGCCTTTCTTGGATAAAACTGTTGAGGGTCAGAACCCTTCATTCTTAAGCCTGTAATATGGTGGATCAACATTGGATCCATAGTAATCCTTCATTCAAACCACAAGTATCCACCATGATAACATGACAAGAGGATTTTAACGCAAGTGTTAACCTCCTCGTGATGGCCAAATTGGGGAATCTTCATCACATTCATCATAGTGGACTGCGCCAGCCTGTTAATCCATGGCTTCGAGATGAGGCAAGGCTTCTTCCCAGTTGACTTCGTCAAGTAGAGATGGGGTGCTAGCATAGGATAGTTATTAATGTCATTGTTCTTCAGCATCGGTATCTATCTTAACTAACTCCTGACTATGTGTATTCCTTTCGGAATGTAGATAGTGAGTATGGTGTACTTATAATCTCATGGGATGTTGTCATGGTTAACGGTACCATCCAAAGGAGGAATGTAATCAGGTAGGATCGACGGGATATGCTTTGCATTATCTAGATCACGGCATTTCTTACTTCACTGCTCAGTCACGGGGTTAACACGGCCAAAACGATGTCCAGTTGATGGGGAATCCCTCAGTACCCTAGTCGACGACGCCTGGACACCTTCAGATAATGGCATGTTGGCCATTATCTTCTTGAGGACCTCCTTGACAGACTTCTGTAATTCACTAGGCCCGCCCAACATTCTCACTTTTGAAAAGATAGTTCAGGGTAGATGAACGAACAAGTGGGGTAGAGAAATGAATGGAAAGGTCTAGCTTCATATAACAAAACTCAATGCTTATACAATTCTTTGTTAGCTTAGTTAATCACCGGTAGAAAAAATTGGTCCTAGCGCAACGTCCGAAGGGTTAAATAAGCGGGGCCTCAAAATAGATTCTTCCAAAAGCCAGGAATTATTCCATCAATGTGAATCTGTCCGTTATGGTGCGGTCTCGACATCCAAAAGTAGTCCATCAACCCATAAATGTGTTTTATAACCATTCTGGAGCGTCACTCTAATGGTCGGGGCACCTCCAATGGTCATATAACTTTGCCAGGGTGAAGTCCCATTCTGCATGGTCCTATTGTTACATCGAGGTTCAAATCCTACGAACCTGCCTTTTGCAAGGTTCCAGTCTGCGAAGTCTTCCATCTGATCTTCGTAGATTCTTGCAGCTTTTCCAACTTAGATTTCTTTTTATTGAGCTTCCTTTCCTTCTTTCCTATGATCTAAGTCTGTTTAAGTGTTTCTAGAATCCTCTTTCCATTCTTATTATTATCTTCTCCTAGCATAGTGAATTCGCACTATTGTTGTGCCCTCAAAGGGTCTAAAGTTAATATCCATTTTCTTAATACTTCCTGGGAGGACATACTTCTTTCTTGAATGGATAGGTCCTTCAAACCTTCTTTCATTCTTTCAACCTTGAGATCTAATTCTCTTGCTTGTTATTCCTCCTGCGTTGTTACTTTGTTTTGTTTCTTCGACTTATCCTCTCATTCTTCTATGAGTCGATCTATTTTTCTAGTTATGAAATCCCTTAGTTATTTCTTTTTCTTTTATGTAGCTTCTTCCTCTTCTTTTCTTCTAATCTGATCCTTCACAATCCAAGTCTTACCTAGCAAAAGTGGGAAAGGGGCGATGTTCTCAATAAACTTAATTTCTTCAAATTTCTCTTCAGTCGACGTTCCATGAATAATAATAGGTACATTAGTAACTCTTCCACATAAGGTTATCATGTTTCCCTTAAAAAGTCCTATCCTTCTTAGTGAAGGTACCACAATAGACTTTCCCAAAGTTTCCCAAGTGTCTTCCCTCATAATATTTACTTTTGTTTCCTCATCCAAGATACAGTCTATGTTGAAGTCTTATATTCTTGTACTTATGCGTTGTTTTAATTTCGGGATCTCTGGTAAACTGAAATCTTTGTGAACATCCATCATTTCTTTCAACTGTAATAACGTAGTGTGAGCTTCCTCTGACCTTTTCTCTTTAGAAATTTATAACATGCTCTTAGTCTCTTGACTTTCTTTGTAGTTTTCTTGTCTCATGTTCATTCGTTCAACTTTAGCAATCATCCTTGGACAATCCTCAACCTCATGACCAACAATCTTACAACAAAGACAAATAGGACCTGCGCCAGGGAATTCCTTAGAAAGATGTCCCGATATTCTGCATTTATAACACAAAGTTAATACTCTTTTTCTTTTAAATGTTCCCCAACCTCTTTTGTACTATGCACTAGGCTCACAGTGCTGGACATGCGATCTACAAAAATTCTTTCTAGGTTCTTACATCCACTTATTAGTCCAAAAATTCTTTCTATGCATAGGAATAACATATCTTTCTTCATTTCTATTAAATTTACTCAGATCAACTCTTTCTTCCAACTGCAGCCTAGCCTTAAGACTAGGATAGAATCTATTAAACATACTTAAATTCATTCTTTCGAAACAAAAATTTCCACTTATCTTACTCTTATCTGAGCACAAAGCTTTACTTCTTTTTGGATCTTACCTCTTTTCTTCAGATCCGATTTCTTTCTTAGCACATAGCTTCACAATTCAAGTAGAGTACTGCACACTTCAACAACAGATCTATGCAAAAAGATTCTCCTTTCTTTACTTCAGTTCCCAGTAATCAGAGTTTCAGTTCCCGCAATGAAACCATTTTTTATCATAGGGGCAGACCCAGGGTTCAACGCTTAAAAATGCACCAAAAAAACCCCGACTACCGACCCTTTCGACAACACTTATGAAGCAGACGAGGTCTCACCCGAGGTAGAGAAAGGGGGGGTTATAGGACACAAGTGTTTGTAACTAAGCTGGGACACATATATGTGATAACAACACTTCACATAGTATTATATTAACACTTAGAAGGTGAGATGCATTAGTTCATTATCTTTATTAACATCACAAAACATGCTCAAAGATAGATCAATGCAATAACAATAAATGATGATATGTCCAGAGCAATTAGCACTAAGTATATATAACATTCAATTACCCTTAACACAAGTAAAGCACTTAAGCAATAACAAATCTATCTATCATACATAATAATCAAATAACTGAGCAGATTCATAACATAAACAACACAACACAAAGCAAGCCAAAGACACAAGATATACGTGGTTCACCCTAGTGTGGGGATATGTCCACCAAACGCTTTGTCTTCTTTATTTTTCATCAATATGTTACATTATGTTACTCCTGTGCACCAATCCATAGAGTCAAGCTTCGCATAGGATAGGAGATATGTGCACTGAGAACCAAATCCTCCTTTCAAACTAGGTCAAGGCACAGAGCCAACAAAGCCTTAACACACAGACATTCCCTTGCAAAAATCTACTCAAGTCACTTGCACTTAGCTCCGAAGTATTCTGCCTACCTTCTACAATACATTCATACTTATTTATACTTTTATAATCTCTTACAATAAGGCCTAATCATGGGTAAACCCCATGGGACGAAATCCCATAAACCCATTACAAAAACCCTAAAGAACCCCGTATTGGGTCCACATAGCCCGCAAAATTGGTGAGATCTACGATCTCAGCTCGACCTAGGTGCTCCTTCCTCGACCATTGTCTCGAAGTCCAAAATGTGGTCCAAGCCTGACCAACATTTCCTCAAAACTTGGTCGAGGGACAACAACTGTGATGAATATGTTCATTCTCCAAAGGAAAACATGAGTAAGCTAGATAAGAAGGCTAAAAATTGTATCTTTATTGGATATAAAGATGGTCTCAAAAGTTATAAGCTTTGGAACCCAAAAACTAAGAAGGTAGTGTATATCCAAGATGTGGTATTTAGATAAATGAAGGATGTTGTTCAACAAGAAGTCCTACCAAATAAGGAAGAATCAAAGAAAATAGAGTTTGATTTAAGGGATGATGAATCAAACTCTACAGAAGACTAGGAATTAGAAGAAGAATATCCTCATACTCTAGTATTGAGGAGATTTGCTCGAGAAAGAAGGCTACCAGAAGGTATACTCCATCTGATTTTTGCTCAAATTTTTCTTTGTCTATTATTGATGATGATCCTAGAAATATCAGGTAGGAAGTGGATTCAGAGGATGGAAATCTCTGGAAAAAGGCCATGGATGAAGAAATGGTAGCCTTGGATAAGAATGAGGCTTGGGATCTAGTGGAGTTTTCAACTAGAAGAAATCCCATTGGCAGCAAACGAGTATTTAAAAAGAAGCTGAACGCAGAAGGAAAAGTGGAGAAACACAAAGCTTGGTTAGTAGTAAAGGGTTATTCCCAGGTTGAGGGAATTAATTTTGGTGAGAATTTTTCTCTTGTTGCCAAGTTAACCTCTATAAGATTTATGTTATCTATTGTTGCTTCATTTTATTTTGAAGTAGAACAAATGGATGTGAAGACAACATTCCTACATGGGGATCTAGAAGAAGAAATCTATATGAAGTGACCAAAAGGATTTTCTATGAAGGGAAAGAAGGAGCCAGTACGCAAGATGAAAAATTCCATGTATGGTTTAAAACAATCATCAAGGATGTGGTATAAATTTTTTTATACTTATATGTTGGGACTTGGCTTCACACGAAGCAAAGAGGATCACTGTGTGTATTTTAAATTAATTGGTGATCATTTGATTTATTTGTTCTTGTATGTGGATGACATGTTGTTGATAGGAACCAACAAGGATATTATCCAGGATGTGAAAAATCAGTTGTCCTCTAAATTTGGCATGAAGGATCTCAGTGCTTCAAATTTCATTTTAGGCATGGAAATTAAAAGAGATCGAAAAAACAAGAAACTTTGGTTAAATCAGAGAAAATATGTCGAGACAATATTACAAAGGTTTAATATGAAGGAATGTAAATCGATCAAGGTTCCTATTCCTGTTGGTGTAAATTTATCTGCGTATTAGTGTCCCAAGACATAGGAAGATGAGGAGGATATATCTTTTGTTCCATATGAGAGTGCAGTTGGCATTTTGATGTATGCAATGGTTTATACTAGATCGAACATTGCACATGTAGTGGGAGTTTTGAGAAGGTATATGTCAAAACCAGGGATGGAGCATTGGATATCAGTAAAAAGGGTTTTCAGGTATTTGCATGGCACTGCTATCTATGGATTGTGCTACCAATGAAGACTAATATTGGACATAGTGGTGGATCTACATGGCTTTGTGGATGCAGACTAGGAGGGAGATCTGGATCGTAGGATATCTACAAGTGGGTATGTGTTTAACCTATTTGGAGGAGCAATAAGTTGGATGAGAAAAAGACAGGATGTAGTGGCACTTTCAACTACAGAAGATGAGTACATGGAAGCCACTCATGCAAGTAAGGAAGCAATATGGTTACAAATATTGTGTTCAGGTATTGGGTTGGTACATCAAGCTGTAAGGATAGATTGTAATAGTCAGAGTCCAATTTTTATGGTGAAGAACCAGACTTATCATTCAAAGACAAATCATATTGATATTCAATATCACTTTGTGAGAGACAAGGTTGAAGAAAAGAAAGTATTACTGATGAAGGTGGACACTTTGAAGAATGTTGCAGATTCATTAAAAAAATCTGAGCACTGAGAAGTTCTCTTGGTGTAGAGGATCCATGGGCATTGCTCCCTTGTATTGTTGACTATGTAAGCCTGTAACCCCCTGTATGCAAAGAAAGAAACAAGTGGGAGAATATTGGGTATGTGTTATATTATTTTCACGAGTAGTAGTGTCGCATTTTTGGCCTCATTTTTTGTGTTGCCTCAATTTCCGTGTCCATTGTTGGGCGGTTTTTCAGTACATGTTTTTTTTCGATGTTTTTCTATTTCTGGTTAAGGAATTAAGGTTGTTGACTAATGCAGTTCATTGGGTTAGGGTTTTGGATGTTGTTGGCTCCTATATGTCTATTGTATTGTAAACAATGTATCGCTATGAATGAATATAGAATATGATAGTTTTCCTCGTTTGGGTTTCCAGGGGAAAAATCTCCGTGTAATGTTTTTATTTTCCATTGTATCTTTTATTTTCTTTTACTAAAAATTTGTTTGTATTAAATATTGTACAAGGTTAAAATCTACACTGTGTACCTAAGTTTTGGTACCTTTCCTAGCATATCATCCACAGTGATCACTACATTTGGGAGATAAGGGAGTGTAATATCCATGGTGTCCTGCGCCTTCCTAGCTAGGACATGCTCTTTGTATTTCTCTTTGTGCTAAAAAATTGCCAAGTTTTGAATAAACGCATGATTTATTCCTTTAATAGACCCGATCTTGTTGGTTTTTCACTTTTTGTGTGCATTTGCGTCGAGTGTAATTTTTCTTGCACGTTGTCTTCCTATATTTTCAAAGTAATTGTTGCACACGACTTTTTCCGCACTTTCTTATGGTTCAGTCAACTTCTACATATTTTTGTGTTTTTCTTCCTTTTTCTATTTTTGTATTCCTTTTTTCTCCCTTTTATTTATTTTTATCATATTTTTTTCCTAATATTTGCTATGAGACACTATATACATGCCTTTCCCACTGCACTGTAACTTTTAAGGGTTAGTAGGATGATTTTCCTTATACAATTTCATCCGACTACTGTTGATCATTACTTTCAATTATGTTCCTCCCAAGTCTTGTAGTTATGCATATCCCCCATATGTGGTAGTATTTACTTCATATGGCCTTAGCCAATGCATACTAAAATTACTAGGATGTTGAAAATGTTTACTGTCATAGAGAAAAAGTAGCTCTCCCTCAAAACTCTTCTTTTTAATATGTATGTCATGTCAGTCTTTGTCTCTTTCTTTCTGTACTTCCTGGTGAAATCCTACTAGAATCTTGTCCTCTTCCATTTCCATTAGTTGACTTAACCTTTCCTGTATTTCACCCCTTTCTGTCATGTTGGTAATTGTTTCTATGCGCAGATTGGGTACTAGAAATTCTAATGGTACTACTGCTTCCTGACCCTACACCAATCTAAATGGTGTCTGTCCTATCAAATTCTTACATGTGTTCCTATATGCCCATAGTATTATCGGTATCTTCAAGTCCCAATCATCCTTGTTGACATTAGAGATTTTAATCAGAGATTTTTCCACGATCTCATTGAAAGCTTCTATTGTTCCATTTTCCCGAGGATGATATGGTGTATTCTTTCGGTGATAGAATTCAAAATCCTTAGTCATATCTCTAATGGTATCATTGATAAAATGAGTGCCCTGGTCACTCATCAGAATCCTAGGACATCCAAATCTGGTGATCACTTGCTCAAACAAGAGTGTGATGTTGTCTGTGCACTACACTCTTTGACTGGTGCTTCTTCTGCCCATCTTGTTAAGTATTCAGTTACATTAATGATATATCTAGATCTTAACCTTTTTTCTAGTGGATTGATTGATCCAACAAAGTCTATTTCCCATTTGTCAAATATATGCAGAGTCACTTGTGGTCTCAGAGGCATCTCATTCCTTATGTTAAGTTTTCCAACCCTATGACAAACATCACACTTCTGTAAATATTCCTTGCCATATTTATGGACTGTTGGCCACCATAATCCTGTACACAATACCTTCTATGTGAAAAATTTTCCTACATAGTGTCCTTCAACTATACTTTCATGAACTTCTACCAAAATTTTGGGCCTTTCATGTTCCAATACACACCTTCTCATAATGCTATCTGCACCGATTTTGTATAAATGTCCTGAAATAAGTAGATAGTCTGCAACTCTGACTACCAAAATTTTCTTCTGCACAGTGCTAAAGTGTTGTGGTTCAACCCCTATACTTAATAATTCGATAATATCAGTGAAATATTCATAAACTACATGTACTGCAAATATTTGTTGATAAATCAAGTTGTGTAACACCCTGTTTCCCCCAGATTGTAAATATAACTGAACTGGCCACGGACTATGGAAAAACTTATAAATATGAATATGTGATGTAAATGGACCTGCCGAAAGAGGTCAATGAGTGTAAATGACAGTTTGAATTTATTGTAGAACTGCTGAGAGGGGATGTGCGGAAAAGAGACCACGATGGTGGTGGAGGGCACCTTGAAAGAGGGGTATTAACTTCCACCAAGAATTAAAAACATCGTATTTGGACTCCACTGGCCCGAAGAACCAAAAGCAGCTCGCTAGCTCTGAATTTAATGCCTTGCAGGCTGGTAGGTTGATGGCTTGATGAGGGATGGGGAGGTGAACCGCCCATCCGTAGAGCCATCATGAATGACCGCGCAAGGGGAATCGAGCTACACGCGACCTCGAAAGAGGAGAAGGCGTACGGCTGAAACGATTGAAGGRCGCAGACATGAGGGGAACTCTAATAGTTCTATGCAGAGTAAGTGATCGCAGAGAGGAGGGGATTGCAACCTTCGTTCCTGGACACGGGCAGACAGAGAGACGCAGGTCTCAGGACATCGTGGTCTCAGCTCGGGGGTGGCTAGTGGTAAATCCTGTAGGAGTCGCTACGCCTACGGTTGGGTGGAGACGAGCACCCCTCTCAGCAGTCGCTTTCATTGCTGAACTTCTTTCTGATAAGTGTTTTTCTTATATTGCATCTTGAATTTATATGCTGTCACATGTATTCATAGACTTGTGGATTTGTACATATATTCCTGTGTATTAATGTCTATGTAGTAATCGCTGATAAGGAATAGATATTAGTTCACAGAACTATGAAATTGTAAAGGATTTGCAGTACGATAGTGTTCGCATAATGTCTGATATGAATGAGTTGACATATACTTAACACCGAGGAAACTGTGCTCGAATTACCTTGACGAATGAATCTAATCATACCCAGCCGTCCTCTGGAAGTTGTCTTCCTTTATCTGCTCCCAGGAATGAGCCAGCAAGGATCTCTCCACAGAGATTTCCTCCTAGAAAAGGTTCGCTAAGAACCCAGAACAAGGGTTCGAACGCCTAGGCTTTATTAATCCTGCATAAGGAGGAATGATTCTATTAACATTCCAAGATAGTAGTGTTGTGAGGAGTGATAATTCGACGGATGAGATCTCGTCGGGTGAACCATAGTCATTCACGACCATTAGATTGACGAAATCAACGCAGACGCTACATACCTTGCCCTCTCTCCCCGTGAGCAACGAGAAATTGGGATCGTAAATCCCAAGACCCAAAAGAACAAATCTGGACCGTTAGATCTCGGTTCACATTACCTGTCATCCTTTGGATCCGGAGAAGCTGCGCAGGGGTTAAACGCATGGATAGGCGTGCGAGGAAGTGATTTGAGCCATTAGATCTGGGGTATAAATCCCGTAAACTATTGGATCGGGAGATTTTCCATCGGGAAATCGGCATTTCTATGGACAAATGCTCGGGAAATCCAAGTGAAAACCCCGACAAGATCTGAGCCGTCCAAATAGTAGGAACACATGGCAGAGGATCCCAGAGAGTCAGAGTTCGGCATATCGGGGATTTCAAAGACATAACCCCTTGCAATACGAAACTGCGATACGCGAGTTTCCGACACCATCGTAGGCCGTTGATCCAAGGGACACATGGAAAAAGATTCCCGAAGAGTCGAGAATCGGGGAATTGAAGATCCTGAGGACAAGAGAACCCAGACATCATAAGTCCCGAAACCTCGAGAATCAATCTGGGCCGTCCGTCCGCGAGGACAGGTGGCAAAGGATCGGGTACCTTCGAAGTTTTGTTCATCGGAGTTTCGATGGTAAGGAAGTTGTGCAACAGGAAATCGCGATCCGCGATTTCCTGATGAGATCTAAGCCATTCATGACAAGGACGCATGTCGGAGGATCCCGAGGGATCGGGGTTTGGCAATTCGAGATTCTTGATAACGAGAAACTCATGACCGGAGGAGTCGCGAAATCCCAAAACGCGACGGTCCCCTAGTCATAATCCTCCAGTGGAGGACAGGTGTCACTCCACTCCATCATAAGGAGTGTGGGCCATAGGCGCTAGAACATGGGAAAACTGTCGGAGGATCAAGCTTGGCTGTGAGGCCATGCCAAGTGGCATCGGGGGTCGGGGATTCGGAGTTTGCGGAGGCTTGTGCATCGCGACATCATAAACCCCGAAACCTCGATGGGTAGCTATAGAGCGGTGGGCATATGGTAGCAGGTCACATGAGAACAGAGCTAGCCTAGAGGGCTAATGCGTGAGGAGCGCATCGGAATTCGGAGGATCACGAGTCATAGGGAAGGATGAGTTTGACATTAGAAACACCGAACCCCGATATTTAACCAGGGGTTGGCATTTTGCAAATGCCGGTTTTTCTGGAGATCTCTCTTGGGGGGGGGGGAGATTAATCCAAAATTTTTAAATTACGATAGTGGGTGTGTTACAAAGTGGTATCAGAGCCAAGTTACAACACTCGGCCTGACTGGGCTCATGCACCAGTCGCACCAGTCGCGCATAAACCTCATACGAAACACTCCTATGAGGAGTACCCCTGACTTAACTATCTTATCCAGGATTAAAAACTTGGAATATGAACACCCAACTGT
>ML780836.1:129986-158931 GCA_009831015.1 Picea engelmannii
ATGGCGGGATTAGAGACCAAATTGTTGTTTAGTACCGCCTATCACCCTCAAACCAATGGACAAACAGAAAGAGTAAATCAGATATTAGAAGATATGTTAAGAATGCATGTGATGCATCAGCCTAGGAAATGGGAAGACTACCTTCCATTGGTAGAATTTGCCTACAACAACGACTACCAAGCATCCTTAAAGATGAGTCCATTCGAAGTCCTCTATGGAAGACAATGTAACACTCCAGTTAGCTGGAGCAATCCTGTGAACAGGATTTATTTTGGACCCGACATGTTGAAAGAAATGGAACAACAAGTGACTCAAATAAAACAAAATCTGAAGGTTGCCCAGAACCGACAGAAAAGATATGCTGATCAAAAGAGAACTCCGAGAGAGTTCCAAACAGGAGACCACGTATATCTCAGAATTAAGCCCAAAAGGAGTTCCCTAAAAATGGGAGCTTGTGCCAAATTGGCACCCCGGTATTGTGGACCTTTTGAGGTCCTAGACAGAGTGGGACCTGTAGCCTATCGGCTAGAACTTCCTCCCACAGTAAAAGCACATAATGTTTTCCATGTTTCCTTATTGAAGAAATATGTACATGATGCTAATCATATAATTGACTGGTCTGTGATCCAGGTGGAACCGGAGGGAGAATTCCTGCCAGAACCCCAATGCGTATTGGACAGAAGGGAACCACAACTCCGGAACAGAACCATTGCACAGGTCAAGGTGCAATGGAAACATTTTGGCCCAGATGAGGCTACATGGGAAATGGAGGATGCCATGAGACAGGCATATCCGATTTTGTTTACTTCTGTATATGTAATCCATGTTAGTAGCTAAGAACATCGAGGACGATGTTCCTTTTTAAGGAGGAGGGAATTGTAACACCCTGTTTCCCCCAGATTGTAAATATAACTGAACTGGCCACGGACTATGGAAAAACTTATAAATATGAATATGTGATGTAAATGGACCTTCCGAAAGAGGTCAATGAATGTAAATGACAGTTTGAATTTATTGCAGAACTGCTGAGAGGGGATGTGCGGAAAAGAGACCACGATGGTGGTGGAGGGCACCTTGAAAGAGGGGTGTTAACTTCCACCAAGAATTAAAAACACCATATTTGGACTCCACTGCCCCGGAGAACCAAAAGCAGCTCGCTAGCCCTGAATTTAATTCCTTGCAGGCTGGTAGGTTGATGTCTTGATGAGGGATGGGGAGGTGAACCGCCCATCCGTAGAGCCATCATGAATGACCGCGCAAGGGAAATAGAGCTACACGCGACCTCGCGAGAGGAGAAGGCGTACCACTGAAATGATTGAAGGGTGCGGACGTGAGGGGAACTCTAGCAGTTCTATGCAGAGTAAGTGATCGCAGAGAGGAGGGGATTGCAACCTTCGTTCCTGGACACGTGAAGACAGAGAGACGCAGGTCTCAGGACATCGTGGTCTCAGCTCGGGGGTGGCTAGTGGTAAATCCTATAGGAGTCGCTACGCCTATGGTTGGGTGGAGACGAGCACCCCTCTCAGCAGTCGCTTTCATTGCTGAACTTCTTTCTGATAAGTGTTTTGCTTATATTGCATCTTGAATTTATATGCTGTCACATGTATTCATAGACTTGTGTATTTGTACATATATTCCTGTGTAGTAATGTCTATGTAGTAATCGCTGATAAGGAATAGATATTAGTTCACAGAACTATGAAATTGTAAAGGATTTGCAGTACGATAGTGTTCGCATAATGTCTGATATGAATGAGTTGACATATACTTAACACCGAGGAAACCGTGCTCGGCTTACCTTGACGAATGAATCTAATCATACCCAGCTGTCCTCTGGAAGTTTTCTTCCTTTATCTGCTCCCGGGAATGACCCAGTAAGGATCTCTCCACAGATATTTCCTCCTAGAAAAGGTTCACTAAGAACCCAGATCAAGGGTTCGAACGCCTAGGCTTTATTAATCCTGCACGACGAGGAAAGATTCTATTAACATTCCAATATAGTAGTGTTGTGAGGAGTGATAAGTCGACGGATGAGATCTCATCAGGTGAACCATAGTCATTCACGACCATTAGATTGACGAAATCAATGCAGACGCTACATACCTTCCCCTCTCTCCCCGTGAGCAACGAGAAATTGGGATCGTAAATCCCAAGACCCAAAAGAACGAATCTGGACCGTTAGATCTCGGTTCACATTACCTGTCAGCCATTGGATCCAGAGAAGCTGCGCAGGGGTTAAGCGCAGGGATAGGCATGCGAGGAAGTGATTTGAGCCATTAGATCTAGGGTAGAAATCCCGTAAAACATTGGATCGGGAGATTTGCCATCGGGAAATCGACATTTCCGTGGACAAATGCTCAGGAAATCCAAGTGAAAACCCCGACAAGATCTGAGCCATCCAAATAGTAGGAACATGTGGCAGAGGATCCTAGAGAGTCAGAGTTCGGCATATCGGGGATTTCAAAGACATGATCCCTTGCAATACGAAACCGCGATACGCGAGTTTCCGACACCATCGTAGGCCGTTGATCCAAGGGACACGTGGCAAAAGATTCYCGAAGAGTCGGGAATCGGGGAATCGGAGATCCTGAGGACAAGAGAACCCGGACATCATAAGTCCCGAAACCCTGAGAATCAATCTGGGCCGTCCGTCCGCGAGGACATGTGGCAAAGGATCGGGTACCTTCGAAGTTTTGTTCATCGGAGTTTCAATGGTAAGGAAGTTGTGCAACAGGAAATCGCGATCCATGATTTCCCGATGAGATCTGAGCCATTCATGACAAGGACGTGTGTCAGACGATCCCGAGGGATCAGGGTTCAGAAATTCGGGATTCTCGATAATGAGAAACTTACGACCAGAGGAGTCACGAAATCCTGAAACGCGACGGTCCCCTAGTCATAACCCTCCAGTGGAGGACATGTGTCACTCCACGCCATCATAAAGAGTGTGGGCCATAGGCGCCAGAACATGGGACAACTGTCAGAGGATCAATATTGGCCATGAGGCCATGCCAAGTGGCATCGGGGGTCGGGGAATCGGAGTTTGCGGAGGCTTGTGCGTCGCGACATCATAAACCCCGAAACCCCGATGGGTAGCTATAGAGTGGTGGACATATGGTAGCAGGTCACATGAGAACAGAGCTATCCTAGAGGGATAATGCGTGAGGAGTGCATCATAATTTAGAGGATTGCGATTCATAGGGGAGGATGAGTTTGACATTAGAAACACCGAACCCCGATATTTAACCAGGGGTTGGCATTTTGCAAATGCCGGTTTTTCTGGAGATCTCTCTTGGGGGGGGGGGGAGATTAATCCAAAATTTTTAAATTACGATAGTGGGTGTGTTACAAGTTGTCTTCTAGGTTGGTAGGTTCTTCTCCATTAGTTACCCTTTATAGGTGATCAGGTCATGCATTCAACTTCCCTCATTTGACTATCACTTTGAAATCAAATTCTTGGAATAACAATATCCATCTACATATCCTCCCCCCCAACACTGTCTTGTTGACTAGATATTTGAGGGCAAAATGGTATATGAACATTTAAAGTGTTCACCCATTAAATACTGCCTAAATTTATGAAGTACATATACCATGGCTAGGCCTTCTCTTTCTGTGGTGTTTTAATTATACTCTGATTCTGAAAAATTTCTACTTGCAAAGGCTATAGGATGGTCTAAGTCTCGTGCTCCTAGTTTCACCATAATTCCTCCAAGTTTTATGGTTGAGGCATATACATGAACATGAAATGTCTTTTCCTAGTCCGAGAATACTAGGATAGGTGTTGTGACCATATTTTATTTTAAGGTGTCCAATCCTTGTTGACAATCCCTATTTCACTAAAATCTGGTGTCCGTCTTTAACAATTTTTCCACTAGTGCAGTAATCTGCACATACCCCTTTATGAACTTCTTGTAATAGCTTGTATGTCCCAATTTTTCTCTTGATTGGTGCACTGACTTTGGTGGTGGTAAATTTACAATGACTGCAATCTTAGCAGGGTCCACTAGTAAACCTTGTTTACACACTATATGTCCCAACAATATTCCAAAAGGTGTCCCAAAAATGCATTTCTTGATATTCAATGAGATCTGACATTGCCTGCATCTTTTCAACATGAGTCTTAACACTTCTACATGGTCCTTTAATAGACTATATACTATCTACTCATCCAGATATACTTCTAAAAAATGATGTATGAATTCCTTAAAAGCAACTATGTCTACTCTTGAAATTATGGTTGGTGCATTCTTCAGCTCGAATGGCATGATTGTATATTTCTAGGATCCCCATTATGTAGGAAAATTATTCTTACACCTGTCTTCTAGAGTTATTTTGATTTGATGGTATCTTGAGAATCCATCTGTAAATGAATATGCTTCCTAGCCTCCCACATTCTCTAATACATCATTTGTAAAAGGGGTAGGGAAATGGTCATGTAATAAAGAATTATTAAGTTTCCTCAGATCCACACAAATCCTTATCCCCCTTGTTTCTTTTCTTAGACTACCATAGGACTTATCCATTCAGATTCCTCTACTAGTTCTATGATACCAACTTCCAACATTCTGTCAATTTTTGCTTTCACTTTCTACTTATATACTTGATTTGGTCTGTAGGGTCTTTTCCTATCAGGTCTAGCCTTATTTTTGAAAGGTATATTCATCTCACCAATCTCCCTTTCTATGCCTTTCATCTGTTTAAAGGTTGTTGGAAACAAGTCATTGTATTCTTGCAATAACTATGTTATTATTTGTATTGTTTTCTCATCCCAACAGTCTCCAATACTTGCCATTTTAGAATTGTCATTCATCCCAATGTTGACTTTCTTAACTTTGATTGGTGCAATGAATACTTTTGACTCCAAATATAGACCTTCCACCTATATTTCTCCTTCAATATCTGTAATCTGAATGTTGCGTGGATCATCTTCATGTAGTGGTTCCTCTTCCACATGATAGCATGAGAGTAACTCTTTGATTGTCAATCTATTTTTTTGTTGATATTATGTCATGATTTCAACTTCTCGTTCATCGGTAAATATCATTCCATGTATAAACTTAAGTGTTAAATCCATTTTGGGGTTCTTGTGTTCAAATGAGAAGGTTACAACAAAATTTTGTTGTAAGCCTGTCCACTCTATAGTACCTTTGCGCATCTCCTGGTCTAGATACCAGTTTAATGGAATTTCTTCCAATATATGGATAAAGTGATGAGGCCATTCCTCTGGTGGTGTCATCCTTCATTGTGCCTTACACTTCTCTAAGTGTTCAACTGGTGTTCCATGTACATCATACTTATGCATTTTATTTCTCCCCTGCTATGTACCAAATCTAATGCGCATTAGTCATTGAAATTGGTACCAGTCCTAAATGGTTTCTTTGTGTGCGCCCCATCATCTTGCGGGTGTGGCTTTGAGTTCCATATCTAGGGCTAAGAGCCTATGATTTTATAATACTTCCTCTTCATATTTTTTCAAAAATTCCTTTAGGTCATTTAACCCATGAAAACTGGGAGGTTCTCTTATCTCTCTACCAACCCATCTTACTGCAAAGTCTATTCTTGTACACCTCCTTGTGGAAACTTCATATAACCTGTGTTGTCGATTCTCCTAACCTATGTATTAGTCAAAATCAAATGATGTAATGCTTCTCTAGCTAAGTACCCCGTCTGCAGTTGGGTTAACGTAATCCTCTTCTCGCGTGATGGTTATGTATAGTTGGTTTATTTCCTCCAGATCCAAACAAGTGGGTTCTACACAAATTTCTCCTTCTGATGGATCCAATGGTGCAATGAATCTATATTCACCTGATTCAAACATCATTTTCCTTGTCTTCAGGTTGACTATATCCTAGTTATCAAATGTCCAATCTAGTCCGAGCAATATTGTGTAAGGTGTTGTGTCATATACTATCTCTATTACTTCAAAGTATACCATAGTGTGCACTCCATCCAAATATACTATCACACCTTTAAGCCTTCCAATTGGTAGCACTCTGTGTTGATTTTCTAATTTTATCTAGACAGGTGAATAACCTAGCGTGGGTTGTCCCATACACTGCCATGTATTCTTAGGTAAAATATTTACTTCAGAGCCTAAATCTACTATGATATCACCCATATTAAAATCTCCAATGTTGGCATTCGGTTTGATTTCTCTGCTTGTCCTTCTTCTTGTATGGAGATAATTGACTATTTTCTGTTCTAACTTTCCTTTTTCCTCTGTGTTACATCTTTCTAGTAGATTTTGTGATATTTTAAAAGATGATGGATCCATCAATAAATTAACATAGGATTGTAGAAAAGTTTTTATGTTACTTACTTGATCTAACGATTTTGCTTCACTGGTGTGGTCCATTGAGGAGGGATTTTTTTACATTGGTGAGTTATGGGTTTGTTGCACGAATAATGTAGATGCAACATTTTCATGAGAAACTCTTGTCTAGACTCCTTGAATGTTTATTTTTATTTTCATGCATCAAACTTGTTTTGTGGCTTAGTATTCTTCTTAACCCATTGGTGTTGTTCTAGATCTTGTTTTACTATGTCTGATCCTATCTTGGATCCTCCTCGAGTGACTGGCTTTTGTAGAGATCCATTGGAAATTCTAGTTGTTCTGGTTCCTTTTTTCTAGGATCTTTCCCAAGAGTGTTGGATAGTCTTTTGTATCATGGTCTACTGTGTAACAATACTTACATGTCGCTGGTGGAAGTGGAAACTCCCTTGAATAATTTCTTGGATGTTGGAAGTTGTGGAACACTACTAGTCCTCTCCCTCATCCAAATACTCCTCTTCCTCTTCCTCTTCCTCCACCTATGTATCCACCTTGATCTCCTCATGGTGCGTTGTACTGAGGTACCTGATTATACTGCGTGGGGTTATACTGTGGATGCACGTTGTTGTATTGTGGTTGCTCATTGTTATACTATTTCTCTACATTATTGTATGGTTTTGGTACCTGGTTGAACTGAGGTGCAACTTGTCTTGTGATAATTTATTCTTTCACCCTATAAGTATATGAAGTCCTTTCTCTCATCAACTCCATTGTCCTACAATCCTTATCATCATGGCCCACTGACTTTCAAAAATTACAGTATGATATTTTATGTACTATATTATACTTTTGCATCATTGGACAATGATATGGATCATTCCCATGTGTTTTACAAATCTCACACAATGTTCCTTCTTTTGGCAAAGGATTTGGTACTCCTAGTTCCATGTATTGCACGAAAGTTGGAAATTTGTTCTTTTGGTGTCCTTCTATTATGCATGTGGTACACCAAAAAACTTCTCTTTTCTCTTTGCCCTTATTTTGGTTAAGATGAAATGTTAGGTTCTTTAGATCATCCTTCAAATCCTCTATTGTTGGATCTTTCTTCTTCTATTGGTTCTCTTCCAGCTATAAGGCTTCCTACAAATCCTCTGCCTGAGTTTGGAACCTCTATTTTCTTAATGGCTATTTCAAATGTGGTAGCAGTGAGTTCATAAATAGAAGTATATGTTGCATTTCAGTCATGGCATATTTAAACTTAAATTTGAGACACTTAAACCTATGATCAATCTCCCAAACAAACTCACCTCGTTTCTTCCTGATTTTAATCATTTCATTCATGTACTGATATTTTGAGCCAAGCTTCTGAAATTCGTTTATCAATATTTTTTTCACATCTGTAATAGTCCATGTTACTCCTAGTGGACTATTTACATCTAAGCTCATGTACCAATCCAATGCATAGTCTCTTAGCATGATAGCTAAATGCGCAAGTTTTGGTTTCTCATCTATGTTTTTATTTTCTTCCCATATCTTCTCATAGATGAACAAGTGCTTTTAAGGGTCCTCTAATGCCTCTCCCTGAAATTATGGTAACCTAATCATGGGATCATGTCATGCCAACTTAAACTATGTCAAACTACTACCTCCATACGATGTAGATATTTGACTGGTACTTCTTGAACTAGCTCCTCCAAATACTGCTCCTTGTTTGGATGCATTTCCTATTGTCTTTCTTTCACTAAAATTTGGTTGTCGAAATGGTGGTGTTCTCTCTCATTTGTTAGTTTCACATGGGGTTGTAGGTTCCACACTGAATGTGATCTGGATTGGAGTTCTGCCTTTTTTTCCTACCCTTAGACCTCTTGTTTTCCTTTCATATGTTGCACATAGGATTTCCTCAATTTGATCCACAACCTGAAGATCCTCTGCCTCTTCTTCAACGGTTACCAAGCCCTCTCTATCAACTACAAATCTCTTCTCGTTATTCATTTTATATTGGTAGGGTACTCCACTATGCGTCTTTACATATTTTTCCATTATCTACTTTATCTGATCTTCCTCCATCATGATTTAGTCCATGGCCTACTTCTTCTTTCCCTTATCCATCTCTTCCTCTATTTCTTAGCCTCCTATCATTGCTTCCCCTCCTCCCCCATGCATGCATGGAAATCTAGTTGTCTCATTCCATGGTAATCACACCATTGTTATACAATAAATATTGATTGAAGTATACATTGATTTGATGTACCTACCTATGGGTCCCTTTAGAAAATCCTTCTCTGTTGTAGTGTAAGAATTTGTTGTATCTACTTCAAATTCAATGATATACCCTGCTACAATATTGTCTAACCAAAAATCTACTGCGAGAGTAAATTTTTTATTAACTTGTTGTAACTGCGCGATATCCACAAGATTCTATTCCAATTGTCTAATTCAATTTTTTGGGTGGTTTTATTTTAACCTCAATAACCACTCTTGAAACAAATTTTGGAAATCACAAAAACATACCCCATGCAGGTTGCTAAACACATATTTGTCCATATATTTGCGTGGTATTAACTTAGGGTTTCTATTATCCTTTTGTGCAAACTCAATTTCCTTTGTTTTCAACCATATTTCGATCTCTGCCTTCGTTGGATTCCATGGCCCGAACATTCCCTTCTATACCTTCATTCTCCGCATTTCTTCCACGACTCCCTTCCACTCAATCCCATGTAGTTCCAACCAGAAATAGAACCATTTGTTGACTTAGATCTCTGACTTATTTTCTCTTCTTGGGTTGACCAAGTTTCAGATATGAACATGTTTCCAAAAAAAACCTCTAAAACTATCGACCCTACTGGTAAAATAGAAGGCAACACTGTGCGTAGATCACACAACACATTCTCACCTAATATAACTCTATGGGTGACTGCAATATCTAGGTGTTTGCAAGCTAGGAATGGGTGGGAATCTAGGAGTGTATTCTATCCTTTTCATGCATTAATCTTGTTATTAATTCAAGTATTTCTAGGATTCATTCATCTTTAGGATCATGCATGTGTTCTAATACATCTAGTTAATCATTCATTCATAAAATAACCATTAATAGGAAGTAATAATTCAATAAAACATCACATAGAACACATGTTTTTACGTGGTTCAGCCTCTCTTGGGCTACATCTACAAACATTTGGCTTCTATTCTCTTTTATTTAGTCTACTGCAAAATATGGCGTTGCACACATTACATATTCACTCATACAATCCTATTGAAATTAAGGAACCTCTGAGAGGTAGACTATATCCCACTAGGCTCCCTATCTTGTGATCTAACCCTCAAAATATACCTTACTCGACTCTTCTACAACTCAACAACTTTTAACCACAACTATCAACAATCTTTTGCTACTACTTAATCGAACAACAACTCAACACTAACCTAGAACTCGTAGGTTCTTATTTATACTATTTTATAGGATTATAGCCATTACAACCTTTGTCAAAAACCCTAACCCTAATATGGTTAGGATTTTCTGCCTCCTCGCACGTGGCATTTCTTCTTGCATGTTGCTTTTCCTTCTTTTTCTGCATGCTTCCTTCTTGCCAACTGTTGCGCGTGCTCCAAAATTAGGTCTTTCCTCAAAATAGGCATACACCCATCACTCAGTCAAGGACATAAGCTACTTCCATGTATTATATTCTAAATTACTTCTCGCAAATAACATTCTTGATATTTGTATCCTTCACGATGGTTGAAAATAACATCCCTAGTTCCTCTTCTATCTCTGGTGAAGATTAATGTTTCTGTTCTTGCATAAAGTAGCACCCGTCTCTGTTTCTTTATCTAGAGTTTAATTCTTGTGTTTATCCTTTTGTACTCCTTATCCTTATTTTGATTTTTTTGCACCTAGATGTTTCCTTCAATGCTTCCATATCCTTCACGATGGTTGACAATAAAAACCCTATCTCCTTTCATGTCGTTGGTGCATATCAATAATTATATTCTTCCATAAAGTAGTACCTATCTTTGTTTCTTTATCTAGACTTTACTTCTTATGTTTATCCTTTTGTACTCCTTATCTTTATTTTCCTTTCTTTTCACCTAGAGGTTGCCTTTGACATTCCCATATTGATATTGTGACATATATTTTCTAGTCCTATTGACCTATTTTGGTAATCTATGTAAATTAATATATTTCTTTTATTTTTATCTTCCTTTCTTTCTTTATATATCCAACCCTGGGGAATGCCATACTAAACATATGTGACTATCCTAGCCCATTCCTTGATCTCTTCTCTCTTACAAGATGTTCCTTTTGACACTTCTTCAAATGGACAAACCAATGACACTATTCTTCTAGCAATTGTGAAGTATGGCATGGGATATGTCTTCCAACCCTCCTAAACTGGATGAGCAGGGTAGTGACAACATTTTTCATCAGATGAGTAGTTCAATGGAAACATTATTTCCACAAACATGTATTTTAGTGATCACTTCCCTTCAGGGAATGAACATCTCTGAGTTGATTCTAATACAAGGTATTTCTTACAACACTTGTTTTTTGGATGGGTAGTTCAGTATCATAGTCTCCTAGATGATGAGAAATTGATGGAAACATTCTTCCAATAGATTATTGGGTCCACTTTTGTCTTGAGTTGGCACCATTCTTCCAGCTACATATAATTGTTCATTGAGTTGGGTATGCCCACTCATTTTTATACCCTATCTCTCTTGTATTTATGCCTCTTTACAACACTTCCTTATTATATGGATAGATCAAGATCATATTCCCCCAGATGATGAGCAATTAAGTGGTGGAATTTCTTCAAGAGTTGAGAAATTTTGTATTGATGATGGTTGGGTATTCATAAACCCATTGTATTATCACAAAAAAATTGTTCATATATTGAGTCAGGTATGCCCACTCCTTTTTTACCTGAACATATTTTTCCATTACCCTATTATCATATTGAGGGGGGTTGAAATGATGGTAAAAATCACTTGTGGTTACTTGACACTATGGTGAATCACCATAATTATTGTATTACTTGGTTATGGTTTAATAGCTGACCTAGTCAACATTGCCTTATAATATATAGTATTCTAGGTGCCCCAACTTATTAAATTCTATATAAATACTCAACTTACCAGTGTTTTGTAAACAATTTTTTTTTAGCATGATTTGAACTATCAATATATCTAGTGAAATTTATCTCGTTATAAGTAGTATTTTCCATCAAATTACAATGCAAGCCTCAATGCCAATGGCGATATTGGGTTGTTAATAAAATCAATTAGTTTAGATAGAAATTGAATGGACAATTGACATTATCTTTGGTTTTTCACTGATCCAAAAGCGAAGGTATTACTGATAAATTGCAAGTTAGTTTAATGTACTTTTTGCATCGGATCGTTAAGAATGCAAAATACATAAACTTGTTATCTTGTTTTGTGGAATATCAAATGTGACTTTTACTTGATTCTTATTAATGTATAAAGAGATCAGACATTAATATTCATGATGCAAATGAAGAGAATAGAATAAAAAAACAAAAAGAGAAACAAAGACAAGAGGTTGATAACAGAGTTCACCAAACGTTGGCTACATCTTCGGGCTCGCTTCCAAGTGAAGGACCTCTTTATTGCTCTTTAAATTCTCAAAGTTCTCTTACAATGCTCTTTGCTGTTACATTACATGCTTCATGTATTCTGTGTAATACCTCCTTGATCAGATTCATGCATGCACCATCAAAATCCTCTCAACAATATGAGAAAAAACGTCTCTCAAAACATGAGAAAAAGCCAAAATTTACAAATTGCTCCTTCAAAACCCTGCATCAAAAAGTCTCCTACAATCTTCAAAAATCCCGGTTCTTATAGTTTTCAAGGCTCATATGAGGAATCCCAACTTCCCTCAAGATCTGGCCTCTTTCTGGGATCAAATCCCCTTCAAATGGCCTAAAATCCTCAAAAAATCCATTTTATGGGCATAATATCAGTCAAAAATCACTTCTGTATAGTTAAAAACCCATTTTTTCTAAAAACTACACAGTAAGCCCCCAAGACAGGGTGTGTGCCCCCTTTACCAGGTCACATGGGGCCACATGGCCAAGTGACAACACTCCAAGTGCTATGCATCAACCCCCTTAATTGTTAGCTCCTAGTTTTGGGGCGCCTTCCATGGGATCCGGGCTAATCTGCCCTTGGGTGCGCCCAGAATTAGCCCTTAGATGTGCTCTTGTAATGAAACCATGTGTTGGGGCTTAGCCCTAGCCCCCTTGTGCCCTCCTTTGGATATTTGACCCCAAAACTATAGAAAAGTGGGTTTTTTTCATAAATTTGACTTTTGGCAGGTTGGTAATTGAAATTTTCCAAAGACTTGGAGCTAGCCATGGGTCAGAGGTTCGAATCCCATGGACCCCCAAATACTTTTTACATGCCAACCAATAGTGAACTGCCATGTGGCTTCCCATGTCTGGGCCATGTGGCACTTATTCATTTGCGAGTTGACCATTGACTTTTGCCATAGAAGAATCTAATTGTCGTGCGATATTTTTCACATCTGGAGTTTGTTTTGAGGAAATGAATATATGGATGGAATCAGCACGATGAGATGGTCACGATGGAATTAGTTTCATCCAATTCTGAGAACTTTGATTTTTGAGCATTTTCTGAGCCTGGGGAGCCTCCTGGATCATTCCTCCCCACTTTGGAAGCTTTTGGACCACCAAAAGTTTTCTTTCACTCAGGTAAGAAGTGAGGGTACAACCTCCCCACTTTGTCCTGTATCATCCATCCTCTCTGCTGGGATAATGATCACCTGACTAATCACAACAAACATGAAAATTGAGATATCATTGTTTATCAAAGTAATCATTTCATTTATCACACAATCATCTATATTCTTTGTCACACTTTGCAGCCATACACCACTGAACAACAACAATCTAATCAACAATACTAAGTATGCAAATGAAAATGACAAAACATGCTTCCCCTTTTGAACAGGAACATTAATCAAATTATGCAGCTGAACCTTATGTTGTACCTCCGGTGACACTTCATGACTGTTTGAAACATATGGAATCATATCATGTTTAGAATCACTAAATTCATGTTTTGTTACAGACATAAGTGTTAAACTTCTTCTTGCATTTACCATTCTTTTTAACTGCCCTGTAGCTACAAAGGACCTGTCAGTTTTCATGCGATGAGCACGAACAATGTACTCCTTCCCTATAGAATATGGATTTCCTATCATAAAGGTATGGGCTTCCCAGTACAATTCCACATATGTCCAGTGGCACTATATCAAGCTCTACTTCATCAACATAATTAGAAGTGATTGCAAACTTGATTTTACATTACTTGGTTAATTGTAAATTGTTATAACCACATATCCATCCCAATGGATATGGTTTAGGATGTGACTTAGTTTCAAGTCCCAAGTTATTCACAACATCTTCACTGATTAGATTGGCTTGTGATCCACTGTCTACAAGAGTATCAATTTTAACATTATGTGTTATAACCCTTATGTGGAAAACTTCATTCCTTTTACACTCATCATTTTCATCAACTGATATAGAAGAGCTAGAACTTGCAACATAATTTATACCTCAGATTCCCATAGCTACAACCTGTGTCTCATCACCGGAATCTAATCCAAGATCCACTTGAATTGTCGCAGCTGTGGTATTCTTCCTTTCGTGGTTGGAAAACTTCTTTGGCTTCAAGTTAGGATGTAAGACCCAACAACGATCTTCATCATGGCCTACTTTCTTGCAATGCTTGCAAGTAGGCTTATCCTTTCTTGCTGTGGTTGTCTTCTTCTCTTTCCTTTTCCCTACATCCTTTCTTTGCCAAGAATCTGTAGAAAAACTATCACCAACATTCCCTTTACTTGATTCAATGTGAATAGCTTGTACACATACTTCATCAAAGTTAGAAGGATTTAGCATAAGAATAGTGTGCTTAAGATAAGAATGTAAACCATCGATATATTTTAGGAGTGTCTCTTGTGTATATAATGGAATACCCAAATTTAAAGCTTTCTTACGAAATATATGAGTATATTCTTGTACACTTTGACCTTTTGATTGCCTTAAACATTGCCAATTCATCATTTCTTGTTGCATGTAAGCTAAAGGGTAAAACTGTTGTTTTAATGCAATAACAAAATCATTCCAGGAAGAGATTGTTTTACCACTTTTCTTAAGATCATCTCTAGTTCTGCTTTCCCACCATATGAGAGATGTGCCTCCCAATTTGAGACTTACTAGTTGGATCTTAGTTTCATCATCAACAATCTTTTGTATCCTGCAATAGACCTCTAATTGTCTCGCCCAATTATCTAGCTTTTCTGCATCTAATTCACCATCATAAGTGGGTAATTGAAACTTTACATCTAACTTTAATAACGACATATAAGAAGAATGATGAGTTTTTTTTTTTATCCTTGGAGGAATGTACACTTGCTTCATTATTAGATGATGAGGATGAAGGAGAAGGTTTTGAAGGTCCACCACCTCCAACTCCTCCTTCTGTTCTTACCGAAGATTCACCTTCTTCATTGCCTCGAAGCCTTCGTTTCCCTCTTTCATGATAAATCTCATCTACCATGGATTTCATCAATTTAAAGGCCTCGAAGAAATCATCTTCAGTTTTGTAGGGATCCAATTTCCGTGGTGAAGAAATCTCTTGCTTATGCGGTCTCCTTTGAATCTCTGTGTCAAGAGCCTCAAGTTGGCCTTCTCCTCGCTTGAGTTTTTCTCTCGTGAGCATCCGATGCTTGAAATTCCTGTCAAACCTTCACAACCAAATGCTCTGATACCATAAAATTGATCCAAAAATGAAGGTATTACTGATAAATTGCAAGTTAGTTTAATGTACTTTTTGCATCCGATCGTTAAGAATGCGAAATACATAAACTTGTTATCTTGTTTTGCGCAATATCAAATGTGAATTTTACTTGATGCTTATTAATGTATAAAGAGATCAGAACTTAATATTCATGCTACAAATGAAGAGAATAGAACAAAAAAACATAAAGAAGAACAAACACAAGAGGTTGATAACAGAGTTCACCAAATGTTGGCTACGTCTCCGGGCCCGCTTCCAAGTGAAGGACCTCTTTATTGCTCTTTAAAATGCTCAAAGTTCTCTTACAATGCTATTTTCTGTTACATTACATGATTCATGTCTTCTGTGTAATACCTCCTTGCTCAGATTCATGCATGCACCATCAAAATCCTTTCAACAACATGAGAAAAACGCCTCTCAAAACATGAGAAAAAGCCAAAATTTACAAACTGCTCCTTCAAAACCCTGCATAAAAAATTCTCCTACAAGATTCAAAAAGCCTGGTTCTTATATTTTTCAAGTTTAAAATGAGGAATCCCAACTTCCCTTGAGATATGGCCTCTTTCTGGGACCAAATCCCCCTTCAAATGGCCTAAAATCCTCAAAAAATCCATTTTTCTGGGCATAATATCAGTCAAAAATCACTTTTGTATAGTTAAAAACCCATTTTTTCTAAAAAATAAACAGTAAGCCCCCAAGATAGGGAACACGCCCCCTTTACCAAGTCACATGGGGCCACATGGCCAAGTGCGAGCACTCCAAGTGCTATGTGCCAGCCCCCTTAACTGTTAGCTCCTGGTTTTGGGGCACCTTCCATGGGATCTGGGCTAATTTGCCCTTGGGTGCGCCCAATATTATCCCTTGGACATGATATTGTAATGAAACCATGTGCTAGGGCTTAACCCTATCCCCCTTGCGCCCTCCTTTGGATATTTGACCCCAAAACTATAGGAAAGTGGGTTTTTTTTCATAAATTTGACTTTTGACAGGTTGGTAATTGAACTTTTCCAAAGACTTGGAGCTAGCCATGGGTCAGAGGTTCGAATCCCATGGACCCCCAAATACTTTTTACATGCCAACCAATAGTGAAGTGTGACATGGTTGCCCATGTCTGGGCCATGTGGCACTTATTCATTTTCCAGTTGACCATTGACTTTTGCCATAGAAGAATCTGATTGTCATTTGATATTTTTCACATCCGGAGTCTGTTTTGAGGAAATGAATATATGGACAGAATCAACGCTATAAGATGACCGCAATGGAATTGGTTTCATCCAATTCTGATAACTTTGATTTTTGAGCATTTTCTGAGCCTGGTGAGCCTCCTGGATCAGTCACCACTTCTTCATGCAAGGCAGGGGTGGGAAAAACAAGGAAATAATGAAGCAATACCAATAAAAAGATGAATATTTCATGTGTGCATGCCTTCAAAAGGATGGCTACAGTGTACAATGGACATCAGGTTTGGCTTCATCAATTTGACTTCGAGAATACATAATCTTGATTGCAAGCCACAAAGTTGACTAAAGGAGTGCTTCATTGGCTGTTCAGGTGGGCTATTGTATTGGCATAAATGGAACAAAATACATTTTGTGACGAGTGCCTCATTCCTCCTCACAATGTACTCTGATTATTTGTCTTCTGCTGGTAAGCAACTGCAATGCCCCAATGTGGAAGTGGATCCATCTCAACTGTTAGGATTGGTTAATTCACAAGTATAGTAGTTATAAAATTTAGGACAGGATAAAATTTATCTAGGAACCTATGTCTAGTTGATGGATTCTACTCACTAAATAAATTAATGAGTCCAAGATCTAAAAAGCCTTAATTCCTATTCATTCCTTTTGCTAAAACCATGTTCTTGTAGGTTGATTACATACTTGGTGAGAACCCAAGAGCTACAAGATACATGGTGGGATATGGTCCAAACTATCCTCGCCAAGTTCATCATAAAGCTTCCTCCATTGTATCATACAAAGAGGATTAATCATTCATTATTTACAGAGGAGGATATGCCACATGGTTCAACCACCAAGGAAATGATCTGAATGTTTTAGTTGGGGAAATTGTTGGAGGACCTGATCACAAGGATAACTGAGATAGGATTTTTAAATTCATTTATTAATAACTTCTTCACATCCAAAATATTCCTTGTTACTCATGGTGGATTGTTTATAGCTAGGCTCATGTACCAATCTAGTGCGTGGTCTCTTAGCGTAATAACTAACTGTGAAAGGTCTGTATCCTCATCTTTGATATGCTTTGATTACCAGATATTCTCGTAGATGAACAAGTCATTTTCAAGGTCCTCAGATGACTCTCCCCAAAATTATGGTAACCTAATGGTGGGATCATGTTCTACCATCTTCAATTTTGTTCAAATACTACCTCTGCACGGTGTAGATATTTGATTGCTACTTCTTGAACTAGCTCCTCCAATTGCTTCTCCTTGTTTGGATATACTTCTTACTATCTTTCTTCCACTAAAATTAGGATGTCTAAATGGTGGTGTTCTTTCTAGTGTACTAGTCACACATGGGGTTATGGGTTCCACACTGACATTGACCTAGATTGGAGTTCTGCCTTCTGTTCCTCCCCTTGGACTGCATGTCTTCTTTTCATATGTTGCACACGGGATTTCCTCAATCTGCTCCACAACCTGGAGATACTCTACCTCTTCCACATCACTTGCCACTCCCTCTCTATCAATTATGGCTCTCTTCTTATTATTCATCTTATATTGGTAGGGTACTCCACTGTACGTCTTACTAGATGTTACCATTATCTATTTTATCTAATATTATTCCATCATGATTGGGTCCATGGCCTCCTTCTTCTTTCCCTTATTCATCCCTTCCTCCATCTCTCCAGCTCTTGCCAGTGCTTTCCCCTTTCCGCCATGTGCACAGAGAAGTTTAGCTATTTGATTCCATAGTCATCACATTATTGTTATACTCTAAAATATTGATTGAAGTATACAATGATGTGATATATGTACCTCTAGGTCCTTTTAGAAACTCATTCTCTGTTGCACTGTAAGACTTCATTATATCTACTGCAAATTTGGTGATAAATCCTGCAACAATACTGTCTAACTAAAAATCTACTGTGCACTTAAATTTGTTGTAACTGCGCGATCTCCACAAGATTTAGCTCGAGGTGTTTGATTTGATTTATAGGGTGGTTTTATTTTAAACTCAGTAGCCACTCTTGAAACACATGTTTAAAATCACAGAAGAATACCTCATGCAAGTTGCTAAACACATATTTATCAAGATATTTGAGCGGTGTTATATTAGGGTTTCTGTTATCCTTCTGTGTGAACTCAAGTTCCTTTGTTTTTAACCATATTTCGATCTCTCCCTTCATTAGATTCCATGGTATGAACATTCCTTTTTATATCTTCATTCTCCGCATGCTTCTTCTACGAATCCCATTCACTCAATCCCATGCAGTTCTAGTCGATAACAAAATCATTTGTTGGTTATTAATCTCTCTATCTACTTCTTGGGTTGACCCAGGTTCAGATCTGAACAGGTTTTCAACAAAAACCTCTAAAACTATCATCCCACCTGGTAAACCAGAAGGAAACACAACGCACATGATGTACTGCGCATTCTCACCTGAGATAGTTCTATGGGTGACTACAATGCTCAGGTGCTTGCAGTCTAGGAAAGATTTTGGATTTGGGATTATAATTGATCTTCTTCAGGCCTTGATATGATTACTCTCTATTATTCCTAATATTAATTCATTTGTTAAGCCTATGCATGCATTCTAATATATCTAAATAAATCATTCATTTATCCATTCATGATCTAACTAATGATAGAATGTAAACATGTAATAAACAAGACACATAACACATATTTTACCATGGTTCACCCTCTCTTGGGATACATCCACAAAGATCTGGCTTCTTAGGCTCTTTTATTAGGTTTGCTAAGAAATATCACATTGCGTGGACTATATCTCCGATCATACAATCATTAAAAAGGTTCAACAACTTTTGTGAGGCAGACTAGATCACACCAGGCTCCTCAGCCCATGATCTAACCCTTAAGATATAGCTACTTTACTCTTTCTACAACTCAACAACTTACCAAAAATATATCATAACTACAATAGTCAAAATGAACTAGTATCTGAACTAATCATAGCCAACAAGAACAACTTCAAACCAAAATCGACAGTGAACCAACCAACAACTGATCACGAACCCTGACCTAGACCTCCTAGGTTCTTATCTATACTAATTTAAAATATTTTTAGTTGTTAATTTCTCTTACCAAAACTCTAAACCTAACATGGTTAGGTTTTCCTGCCTGTGTGACTTGCATGCTTTCCTCCTTTGCATGTGACTTTCCCTCACACATGCTGATTTTATTTCCAGTTGTTCTTCTCCAAAATTGGGTTTTACCTTCCAAAACTAGACATTACCTCCAAATAGGCCTATGCCTAACAATCCCACAACACTTACATGTGGCTCATCTCAAGCCACCTAGGTAGTGCACACTCCCTAAATAGCCTCTGCCAGGCTGTGGAAATTGTCAACAACTTCCCTTCTTCTTGCCTTGACCTGCATGACTTTTTCTGTGAGTGATTCCATTGTTTTCTCTATGATCTCCTCCTGTATCAGTGTTGCACCTTCTATATGTGCTTGTGCCATGTTTTTCTTTTCCTCCTCCAACTGCGCAATCATCTGCACTGCTTTATCTATAAGTGGTTCCACTTTCACTTATCTTTCCTTCTTTAGAATCTGTATTGCTTTAAACTTTTTCTGTAGCTTCTTCATGTCCTGGGTACCGTTGAAGTGCTATGTGATGCTCATTGTTTTCTACCTTTGTTTGAGCTCTTGCATTGCTGCACTCAATCTTTCCTCTTCTTGGTCCCACTGTTGGACCTACTCATCCTCTTCCAGAGTTGTCCAGAGTTGTGCAACTCCATTGAACAATTCTTCTGTTGCACTTACTTGTTTCTCAATTTCTTCCATTTGGAGTGCAACTTCTTCCTTCCTCTTCTCTCAGACCTTAGGAGGAGTAATGGGATAGAGCCTTTCATTTAGTTCCTTGATCTCCTATCTGTATTGATTGACGGTTTGTTCAATGAGGTTGATTTTCTCCTCTGCATTTCTCTCTGCTACTTGCATGCTGTTTGGGATGCAGTTATACGCTTCTATCAATCCCTTCTCCAACTTGTCTTTGAATTATTTTTCCTCCTTTCTTTCAAGCTTGACCTTCTCGACTACCAATTCCAAGGAATCCCTGCCATTCTTTATTTGTTTCAACTCCTCCACATCTATCTTTGTGTGCAACTACACTTCATGCACGACACTGAATTGAAGCTCATACAATTCCTTGGTTGGTATCCTTGCTAGTGCCAACTCAACCTGCGCCAAATCCTTCAGTGGTGTCTGGGATACACCTTCATCCATTTGCAATATGTCTGATGTGATTTGGAAGTTTGGACTCACCTGCGCTATGGTTTGGATGATGTCTTGTTCGTTCGACATGGTCCTTGCCTCTACCTATGTTGTTTTCAGGAAGGGTTTTGTTCCTCTTTTAGGTCTTTGCACTGCCTATATTCATTCAAAGACCTACCTTATATTTTCTAGCTCATTTTTTATTCTTCCTCGTTGGTGTTGAGATTCTTCAAAGTCCTTAGCTGCACAATCTTGTACTCATGCTACGACGAGGTCGACATTGTCCTCAATGATTGTATACTTCAACAACTATTTATGTGCCTTGAACTTCTTGCATGACCCTCATGTTTGTATGATTGGGCACTTGGGTGGCCCTGTTTCTTGCAGGGTGGCTTCCGATGGGTTTTCTTGTGTCATTATGTCCCCCACTCCTTGTTCTCCTTATGCCGGGGTAGTGTCATTTTTTCCTGCCTGCACATCCTTCTTTGGCACACTCCCCTTCTTTTGTTGTGTTGGCTTCTGACTGGGCTTCAAATTTTTAGGTGCAACGCTATCTTCTACAGGTGTCTTATATCCCCTTGCTTCTACCTCTTTTCCCATAGGCACATCCCTAGTAATGATTGGGATCTTCCAGTTGTCTTTCCAATCCCGCATTTCCATTTCAACTTCCTCTTCCTTGATGTCGTACTAAAGTGCAACTATTCATTGGATATATCCTTGCATGCCTATATCCACATATTATGTTGTGTTTCTCTAAATATTTCTATGTCGTGGTACTATGTGGCAAATTTTGGCGTGATCCTCCAGGTGTTAGCTATACTACCTTGGATTTCTCTTAGGTACCGTGAAAAGGTACTTGCATTACCACTTCTTCTCTTGGGGTTTGACGTGCTCCCCATTGATGTATACTGCATTACGTGACAACGACCTATTCTGTCAAAAACGTTTGAGTATGGAGGTTCCCACCACCTGACCAATGCTATCAAGATCAAGAACCATGAATAGTGAAATTTTATCCCCAAGTCCTATGCGTCTTTCAGTCATTGAGGAACATGTTCAATAGGTTTGGGTCCCAACTAAGCATGGTGCCATTAGCAAACTAGGATGCATCCACGACAATTCCTATAGGGAATTCCTCCTTGCAACACTACAGACTACAAACAAACTATAGAGGTAACCTACAAACCAACTTCAGAGTTGGGTACTAGCTTGCTCAACTCAGAGAGGGCTCTCTCATGTCACTTGGTATTTATTTGACAATCAATGGCTAGATTTTTTTTGTTTTATGGGGTTTTTGTAATTCTGCTGGCAAGGAAGAGGAGGGGCACTTAGGGCCATGGAGTCAAAATTCTGAAAATGAATGGAAACATTGGCTGGCTAGTAGAACTCTCCACAGGATAAAGGCTAAATGAGGCGATGAATATGAGTTATAATTTGTAATTTGCAGAGAGTAAGGAGAAAGGAGAAAACAAGTAACTGCATAAAATCATTTACGAAATGAATTTTGAATTAGTTATGAAAAACTTAACACAATTTAAATTGCTTAAGCCAAGAGCATCACAAGATGAATTCTGGGATTTTAAACTATCCAATTTAAATAGAAGACAGTGTAAATGGAATCAAAGAACACGGGGAATACATACAATGAGAGAAGACAAAACTCATATCACCACCATTAGAATCTTTTCATAGATATTCAAAAGATTTTTCATATGTATTCAATTTAGGTCCATAAAATTACAATATAGTTCAGAACAACCAGAATTTGTGCCCTTGAAATTCTACCAACATTAATACATTTGGAACTTCTCATACTTATACAATTCGAGTTCCTTTAGTGAGAAACCAATTACAATCACTAAACTGAAACGTTTCAGCTTCTAAAACCGAGTACAATGATTACAAGTGACAATTTTGGTATGAGAACGGACTATAATGATTAACAGAAAAATGTTTCATGATCCAACTGTCAATTCCTATGATGCTTCATCTCCTTCCTTTGCCACATTCTCTTTGAAATGTCACTTGTACTCTTTCAAATATAATTTCATTTATCCATATTCTCCTTAAATATCTGAGAATAATATATTTGAATAAAAATAATTCCCAAATATTTTTTATCCTGTAGAATTAAATTTCCATATTTTAATTCATGCCCGTGGTTTTGAAAAGACATTTATTGGTTGCTTCCTGTGGTTTTGAAAACCATGTCTTGTTTTTCCCAATTTACCATTTCATTGTGAAAACCATTTACTGGTTTGTTTCCCATGGTTTTGAAAACCATGTCTTGGTTACCATATTTGGTAAAACATTTTTAATCCTCTTCTTTTACTTAGGTAAAACCTTTGAATAAATAATTATCCAAATATTCCTTTCACGTTCATCTTCCCATTTAAAAATATTTACTTCTCTGCTGTAAAATTCAATTTTCACCTCTATGAAATTCTTCCACCAGGAGGAAGATGGTTTTTGGAAATTCCATGATTAGTATTGAAGAACACATAAATATGCTGAACATAAACCATATATTAAATGTTTTCCATGGTATTTTGGGCTTGGGAGGAGTAGTTTTAAACCATACCACTTTTACCCCCAAAATGTATGTGCATCCTCCATCCACCCTTTGAATTTTCCGCTTAGTTTGAGATTCGTGCCCCTGATTTGACGTGAGGTCATGTATTAAATATTGGGTTAAATATTAATATAAATATTTTAATATAAAAATATTTATATTAATAATAATAAACCCTTTTTCATTTTTCTAAGGATTTGGGTATATGAGGCTTATCACATGACTTTGTGGATAAGATCATGGATGATTTCAGGGGCTAAATTTCTCTCATGGGCTAATTTTCCATTGTTTTTCCAAAAACGAGATTCACTCTTTTAAAAATGATTCGCCCAAATTCTATAGGATAAAATTATTTTACCTTAAAAATCGCCAAAATTTTATAAAAACTATATAAAATCCTTAGAAATTTGAATATTTTTACAAAATTATCGCCAAACATTTATAGTTGGAATATGAAAGATTAGTAAGATTCACCAAGGTTTCTACATTTTAAAATAAATTTCCATCTTTAAAATCATCCTTGGATAAGATAAGGGTGCTTAAGCTTAATAAAAGGAATATTTTTAATTTTCAACGAGAATATCATAATAAGGGTAAAAATGAATGAAGTGATGGAACCAGGGGATTTCGATAAGCATTAAATCTAGATATAGGTTTGGGATATTTGCCAATTTTTTACTCATGGAGGACATGACTATTTTGGATGATTAGTCGAGTGAAGGATTTAGGTGATGGGAGCTTGATGGAGCTGGTGAAAAAGTTTTGAAATATGAGTGGAAAGATAGCACAAGGACAAGATGCTTTGAAAACATTAATGCAAATTTGCATGTGATAACATTGGCTCCAATGGGAATGCTATCCTCCCAGTGAGGTAGCAAAGAAATCGTAGACCCGATGCCTGGTCCATTGGGATTCTCCCAAAACATGTGTGTGTGCCCTTCTTCGACTTGTCACCAATGTCGGCTAAAAACCAAAGTATGCACACTACTCTCAACTGGAGTTTGAACACTGAATACACCGCTAAAATATGGACTGTACACACTACTGAAAATCCAAACTGAAAAATGCTTGACCGACAAGCTTATTCGCACCTACCTACCCCAACTGCTAAAATGAACTGCCAATCAACTGAAATCATAATGCCAATGAAACCATGCAAGCATTGTATCCACTATTTTTTTTCTTTGCACATGCTTTCTCCAAAGCATGTTTATTGATAATTCATTCAAGAATTTACCTATAAATTCAAATCTCAAAATATTAAAAACAATGTGACTGTTTACTGCCTCTAACGAAATTGTAAATGGATCCTCTAAAACATGCATAAAGCAACCATCATGTTTCACCTCTTCCACTGAATTCTTGTTTTCATGTGATTTAACCTGTTGATTTCCACCAAGAGGCTGAACAATCTATTGATACTACTAGAAATAACAATATTCTAAATCAGAAGACAGTGTTGGCTGAAATGAAACCCCTGGTGGAAAGCAATCCATATCTAACATTGACGTTGATTGACCATCATATTTATTTCCAAGATGGTAGCTGAGCATAGGCTGCAAATATGAATTGAAATAACCTCCCATGTAATCAACAACACAGTCATCAAATGCATGAGAAGGTTGTTGTCTTCCTCACTGATAACAATTTTCTGATGTAAAACAGTGTCACTGTGAATGCAGTCAGACTTCCTTGCTTCCTCTGTTATCTCATGATTTACTTTCAACAATTCAAAGGAAGAAAAACATAATGGAATATACTTTTCATTTGCAAGTCCACTGCTTTCTTCATATTCAACATCATGCCTAGAGGATTTCTGATTTGAAACATTATAAACATTTTTCTTCAACAATTTGAAAGAAGAAAAACACAATGGCAAGTTTTTTTCACATGATTCAAAACCTTCTTCATTTTCTTCACAACTGTCATATGCACATTTTTCAATTTCTTCGGATTTCTGAACACACTCATTTTCAAATTCATCTTCAACCAATGGTTGTAATTTTGAACTGACAATACCTTCTACATAACAAGTAATAGGGTCATGAAACACATGAGTTGCTGCAATTTCTTGTCAATTTTCTCTAGTGAATCAATGTGATTTGGCATCAACACACATTCATTTTCTTCAATGTTGATCTTAGAATTTTCTTTCAACAATTTAAATGAATAAGAGCATCAAGGTAAAAAAAATTCTTCAGCTGATTCAATACTTTCTTCTTTGTAACTATGATATGTAGGCTAATTGCTCACGTTATGCTACTGAAAATGAACTCTTTCTTATAGAGAACATGCAACTGGTTGTTCTAGGAATTCAACATCATAATCATCATCATATTCATCATATATAGGAAAATCAACAACATTTGCAATGTCATCTAACAAAGAAAATCTTGGAACATCAACCTGCTCTTCAACAAGTTGATTTGAAAATTCATCTTCTTGATTGTCTACAAATGAATACATAAAACAATCAACACCATGCTTATCATGGGATGGATCATAAGCTAAATTAGCACCTTCTCTTTCAATAAGTGGAATATAATCTTTTGAAAAATCATTATCATTTGAAACTTCAAGATGGCATATGATATTATTAACTCTCCATTCAAGATTCAAATAAACTATTTTATGTTAATATTCATTGTCATGTTCTTTAGCATCCAAATCCTCATTTCGAATCTCTTTACATGCTTGGATATTGTGTTGAATCTCCTAAGCATCATTAAACATTTGATGTAAGGACTTAGGTATTCTTTCCATCAGGAGGAAAGACAAATATGGGTGAAGAGTTGTTGTATAGTGGAGCATGGAAACAACTTCAGTGGGTTGAATTTCTTTGGGAAAATTGTAATAAATACTGGAAAAATTCCTACAGAATGTAGAAATATCTTCATTTCTCTTCCTTTTCAAGGTATAGAACTATGTAAGTTGTAGATCCAAATATTTCGTCTTGCTCCAAAAATTCAAAAATACATTCTTCAATTCCTCCCATGAGCTAATTGTCTCTCGATGCAAGTGTTTAAACCAGTCTTTGGTATCCCCTTTCAAGGATTGAGAGAAGGCCCTTATACAAACATAATCATGATCAATATCAAACAAATCTATAAAATGTTCAAAATCTTGGATGTGTTTTTCAGCTGTGATAGCATCAGGTTCTTCATCAAACACAAGTAGGTACTCATAGTGCTTTGGAGGAAAATCATGAAGGATGTGAGGTAATTTTAAGGGTCTGTATCTATGCTGAATCTTGGAGGGTGTTGGATCAAGTAAATGAGGTGAAATATCAGCCTTGGTTTCATGAGGCTCATCAACTTGGTTATGGTCATCACATGGCTCAGATGGAAAATTTTGATCAAAATCAGTGATACAGTGAGGATATGTAAGTACAACTTTAAGAGGAGGATATACAATTGCAATATTCTCATGATCATCATTTGAATGCAACAGGTAAAGAAAAATTTGTTTAGCATGTTTAGGAAAGGACAAAAGGTAATTAATAACAAAAAATGTTATGTCTTGGAAAAAACTCAACTTTAGGTACTTGGTTTCTCCCATGATGTCCTTTCATACCTCTGTCAAGGGATCTCATATTCTAGTGGAGTCTCTTAATCTCATTTGAAGCTTGAGTGGAGTCGCCAATAAAATCTTCAGGCTACTGAGTCTTTGGACAATGGAGTCGCCATGAAAATTTTGAATTCTATATTCTTGAAAATGGAGTCGTTAAGTGAATGATGTACAACCTTTTCGTGTCTGAATATTTTTCACCATCAATATTCATATATGAACTTTGTTGTTTCTCCCAGGGAATATTTCACCTTCATTCCCTGAAAACAACGTCAGAATGTTAACACTTTGTAAATTTGTTCAGCTGATGAAACAAATGACATAGGTAACCTACAAACCAACTTTAGAGTTGGGTACTAGCTTTCTTAGCTCAGAGAGAGCTCTCTCCTATCACTTGGTATTTCTTTGAAAATCAATGGATATATTTTGTTTGTTTTGGGGGGGGGTTTGTAATTCTTCTGGAGGGGAGGGACACTTAGGGCTATGGAGTCAAAATTATGAAAATGAATGAAAACATTGACTGACCAATAGAAATCTATAGAGGATAAAGGCTAAATGAGGGGATGAATCTGAGTTATAATTTGTAATTTTCAAATTGTAAGGAGAAAGTAGAAAAAAAGTAACTGCATGAGAGCATTTACGAAATGAATTCAGAATTAGTTATGAAGAACTTAACACAGTTTAATTTTGTTAAGACAAGAGCATCACAATATGAATTCTTGCTTTTTAAACTATCCAATTTAAATAGAAGACAATGTAAATGAAATTAAAGAACACATGAAATACATACAATGAGAGAAGAAAAAACTCATATCACCACCATTAGAATATTTTCATAGAGACTTCAAAATCTTCTTCATATGTATTCAATTCAACTCCAAAAAATTACAATAGAGTTCAGAACAACCAGAATTTGTTCCCTTGCACTTATGCCAATATTAATACATTTGGAACTTCTCATACTTATACAATTCGAGTTACTTAGTTAGAAACCAATTACAATAGTTGAACTAAAACATTTCCACTTCTAAAACTACGTACAATGATTACAAATGACAGTTTTGGTATGAGAACTGACTATAATGATTAACAAAAAAATGTTTCATGATCCAATTGTTGATTCCTCTGACGCTTCAACTCCTTTCTCTTCCACATTCTCTTTGAAATGTCACTTGTACTCTTTCAAATCTAATTTCATTTATCCATATTCTCCTCAAATATTTGGGAATAATATATTTGAATAAAAATAATTCCCAAATATTTTTTATCCTGTACAATTAAATTTCCATATTTTAATTCATTCCCGTGGTTTTGAAAAACCATTTATTGCTTTCTTCCCATGGTTTTGAAAACCATTCATTGTTTTTCCCAATTTACCATTTCACTGTGAAAACCATTTACTGGTTTGTTTCCCATGGTTTTAAAAACCATGTCTTGGTTACCATCTTTGGTAAAATAATTTTAATTCTCTTCTTTTACTTATGTAAAAAACTTTGGATAAAAAATTATCAAAATCTTCCTTTCACATGCATCTTCCCATTTAAAAATATTTACTTCTCTGCTGAAAAATTCAATTTTCACCTCTGTGAAATTTTTCCACCGGGAGGAGGAAGTTTGTCGGAAATTCCATGATTAGTATTGAAACACAAATAAATATGCTGCACATAAACCATATATTAAATGTTTTCCATGGTATTTTGGGCTTGGGAGGAGTGGTTTTAACCCACACCACTTTTACCCCCGAAATGTATCACGTAAGAACATGTCTCCCCGACCAAAAATCATGGGTTAAATTTTGGCCCACCTTGAAATAATTAGCCTCCATTTAATTTCAACCCCCGAAATGTATGTGCGCCCTCCATCCACCCTTTGAATTTTTCTCTTAGTTTGATATTCGTGCCCTTGATTTGATGTGAGGTCATGAATTAAATATTGGGTTAAATATTAATATAAAAATATTTATATTAATAATAATAAATCATTTTTCCATTTTCTAAGGACTTTGGGCATATGAGGCTTATCACATGACTTTGTCGATAGGATAAGGGTGATTAATCTTAATAAAAGGAATATTTTTATTTTTCAACGGGAATATGATAATAAGGGTAAAAATGAATGAAGTGATGGAACTGAGGGATTTAGATAAGCATTAAGGCTAGATATAGGTTTGGGATATTTTCCAATTTTTTACTCATGGAGAACATTGTAACGACCATGCTTAAATAAATGTACAGGATTGTTAATTATAATTAAATTGATAATCT
>ML780836.1:177961-234650 GCA_009831015.1 Picea engelmannii
CTTACTGACAATGTCGGTTAGTTGTTATGAATGTGTGAACCATGTTTCTTTTCCTTTGTACCAAAAGATACCTTAACTTCAGGACGAAGTTTCCTGAAGGGTGGGTGTATATAAAGACCATGCTTAAATAAATGTAAAGGATTTATTAATTATAATTAAATTGATAATCTGATTGTCCTAAGATGTTAGCCAAAGAATAATTGTTTCTTATATAATATTAACTAAATTAATTATCATTAATTATTGTTCATAATTGTCAATGGTTATTTAATTATTAATCAACTCTTTAATTATGTGAGAAAAGAATTAATAGGGTTGATAATTTAATTTATTAAAACTTACGTATATGAGTGGGATAACAAACATTAAATAAAGGATAAGAAGCATTAAATAAATGGGATAAGATATTAAAGAATGGGATAAGATATTAGGTAGGGAGTAAATGAAGGGAAGTCGGTGAAGGAGGGATAAGGGGGGGAAAGGAGTTTGGGGGGAGGATGATTCGATGGGAGTTGGCCATGGATTTTGGGGGAGCTCTGAGTATTGAAGAGAGGGAGGTGAAATTTTGTGAGTGGCATTGACATAGTGGACCGGAGTTGCTAGGGGTTTTGGGCACAGAGGGCTAGGATATCCGTTGATATCCTGGGGCTAGGGAGCTACCTAGTCGGCAGGAAGGACGGTTTTGGGTAGTGTTTTCCAGAAGCGGGAAGGAAGCAAGCAGCGGGAAAACACAAGTTGATAGCATCAGGTTCAGGTATGCATTGTTTTGTATAAAAAATTGTTATTAAATATTATTATTATGATGAATTGGATTGCGAATGTGCTAATGAAGTAAATTTTACAATTTTACTGTTGTGTTGTAATTCAATGGTTGTTTAAATTAAACCAGCCATTACAAACATGATTATTTTGGATGATCAGTCGAGTAAAGGATTTAGGTGATGGGAGCTTGACAGAGCTGGTGAAAAAGTTTTAAAATCTGAGTGGAAAGATAGCACATGACAAGATGCTTTGGAAAAATTAATGCAAATTATCATGTGATAACAGTTTGTGCGGGGACCGTGCCATGGGCTATTAGAGGTCCCATACTCCACTTTTCTCTCCTTTGCACCCAAATATAGGTTCTTGGTTATGTCTTCTACTAGCCCTTCCTACTACTGCACAGACCCTGTTTCAGGTTGTGATCTTGGCGCTACAACCTTTGTTTTCTCATTGGTGTCCCCATTTGTTCTTTGGGATACTTCGATCCTCGCAAGTTTTTGTAGGTTTCTTGAATCACTTGTTTGGTGGCCCTATGCACTATCGTGCAAATCAACTTCCATGTCGACCATCATTGGGGCTTGTTATTCCTTCTCAACCAGTGTGGGGCTCACTAGCTTGACCTGCAGGGAGGGAATTTCATATACATTGACAATTCCCTCTCTTTGGGACATTTATTTCTCGACCTCCATGGTTTCGTGTGGTGCTCTAAGGCTGCTTCTGGTTTTCCTTTCAGTCTGGCTTGGTGCACCAATATTTGGTGGTGCTATAGTGGGTACTATTTTTTTTTTTTTGAATAAGGTTTGACTGGTTCGCACTATGCACTCGCTTGTTCGTCTGTGTGCTCTCTAACTCCATGAATTTGCAATTCCACAATAAGTGTTATTTTTTCCGTGTTTCCCCTTTATATAGAGGGTGCCATGAATACTATGAAGCTTCTCAGAGAATCTTCACTGGTCGTGATTAATGGGATGAATCTTGTCTAGTACGCTTCATTTAATTCCATAAATGCCTCCAATTCACGCCTTTTTTCCCTAACCATCATTTTTCACTTTTCTAACCGTTGGTCCCTTTTCAGATACGTTGAACTTTTTAAGTGTGCAATGCATTTCTGTTGTGATTTTTCCTTAGTGCACGATGTTTTTCTTTCTGTCAATCATCTGCTGCATGCAAACATTTTTTTTTTTTTGCATTGATTCCACTCTCTCTACACACAATGTTCCTGAGTATTATTGTATTTTCTTTCTTTTCTAATTTTTTATTTCTTTTTCCTTGTTTTTCTCCCTTTTACATTTTTTTTGTCCTACTCTCTATTATTGTACACTATGTACATGATTTCTTATTGTGCTGTAATTTTTAAGTATTAGCAGGTTGACTATCCCTGAATAGTTTTAGTCGACTCCCGTTGATCATTCCTTCCATTTTTGTTCCTTCTAGATCCTTTAGTTGTACAGATCCTCCATCTGTGACAAAAGTTACTTCATAGGGCCCTAGCCAATGCATTCTAAACTTTCCAGGATGTTGAAAAACTTTATTGTCATAGAGAAAGACAAGGTTTCCTTCCTTGAAGCTCTTCCTCTTTATATGTCTTTCATGCCAGGCGTTGTCTCTTGCTTCCTGTACTTCTTGGTGAAATCATTCCATAATCCTATGTTCTTCCATCTCCATTAGTTGATTCAACCTCTCCTTGATTGTGCCTCTTTATGTTAAGTTGGTAATTGCTTCTATGTGCAAAATAGGTACCATAAATTCTAATGGTACTATTTCTTCCTGTCCATACACCAATATGAATGGTGTTTGTCCTGTCAAATTCTTATAGGTGGAAATGTATGCCCATAGTACTATTGGAATTTTCAAGTCTCAATCATCCCTATTGACATTGTAGATCTTTGTCATAACATTCTCCAAGATCCTATTGAGAGATTCTACTATTCCATTTTCCTGAGGATGGTATGGTGTACTCTTCTGGTGATAGACTTCAAAATCCTCAGTCATAGCCCTGATAGTATTGTTGATAAAGTGAGTACCCTGGTCACTCCTCAAACTCTTGGACATCCAAATCTGGTGATCACTTGCTCAAATAAGAAGTGTGTTGTTGTCTCTGAGCTACAGTCTTTGATTGATGTTTCTTATGTCCATATTCTTAAGTATTATGTCGCAGTAATGATATATCTAGCTCCTGAACGTCTCGTTGGTGGATTGATTGGTCTAACAAAGTCTATTTCCCATTGTTCAAATACCTGCAAAGTTACATGTGATCTTAGGGGCATCTCATCCCTTATGTTGGGTTTTCCCACCCCTCTAATAGACATCACATGCCTGGAAATATTCCTTAGCATCTCTATAGACTGTTGGCCACCATAATCCTACAGACAATACCTTCTGCGTGATATCTTTTCCTGCATAATTTCCTCCAACTATTCCCTCATGATCTTTTACCAAAATTCTAGTCCTTTCATGTTCTAATACACACCTTCTCAAAATGTTCTCTGCGCCCATTTTATATAAGTGTCCTGCAATTAATTGATAGTCTTCATCTCTGATTACCATATTTTTATTTTTCACAGTGCTAAATTCTTGTGGTGCGATCCTTGTACTTAAGTATTCAATAATATCAGTAAAATATTCATCAACTACTTGTACTAAAAATAATTGCGCACCAGGGAAGTTGTCTTCCAAGTTGGTAAGTTGTTCACCATTAGTTACCCTTGATAGGTGATTAGGTCCTGCATTCAACTTCCCTAGTTTGACTATCACCTCAAAATCAAATTCTTGGAATAACAACAACCATCTACAGATCCCCCCCCCCCCAAAAAAAAAACTGGCTTGTTGACTAGATATTTGAGGGTTGAATGAGTTGTGAACATCTTAAATGTTTCCCCAGTAAATAATGCCTTAACTTTTTAAGTGAATATACCATGGCTAGTCCTTCTCTTTCTGCGGTGTTGTAATTTTTCTATGATTATGACATTTTTCTGCTTGCACATGCTATAGGATGGTCTAAATCCCATGCTCCTTCTTGTGCCATAATTTCTCCAAGTGCTATGGATGATGCATCTACATGCACATGAAATGTCTCTTCCCAATCCAGGGATACTAGGATAGGTTTTGTGACCATATTTCTTTTAAGGTGTCCAAGCCTTGTTTATAGTCTTCATTTAATTGAAATCTTATATCCATCTTTAACAATTTTTCCATTGGCACAGTAATATGCACATACCCTTTTATAAATTTCTTGTAATAGCCTGTATGTCCTAGTGTTGCTCTCAACTAGTGCACTAATTTTGGTGGTGGTAAATTGACAATGAATTCAATGTTAGCAGGATCCACCAATAAACCTTGTTTATAGACTATATGTCCCAATGATATTAAAAAAGGTGTCTCAAAAATGCACTTCTTGATATTCAATGATATCTGACTTTGCCTGCATCTTTCCAACATTAACCTTAACACTTCTACATGGTCCTTTAATATACTATACATAGTCCAATCGTCCAGATATACTTCTAAAAACTGATGTATGAATTTCTTAAAAGAATCTATTACTACTCTTGAAAATATGTCTGGTGCATTCTTCAGCCCAAAAGGCATGCATATGTATTAGTAGGATCCCCATTCTATAGAAAAAGTAGTCTTATACCTTTCTTCCAAAGCTATTTTCATCTGATGGTAACTTGAGAACCCATCTGTAAATGAGTATGATTCTTGGCCTCCCACATTCTCTAATACTTCACCTATGAAAGGGGTAGGAAAAGGGTCATGTAAGCAAGCATCATTAAATTTTCTCAAATCTACACAGATTCATATCCCCCCTTGTTTCTTTTCTTGCACTACCATAGGGATTATCTAATCAGATTCCTCTACTAGTTCTATGATACCAGCTTCTAACATTCTGTCACTTTTTTATTTCACTTTCTACTTATATACTAGATCCAGTCTATAAGGTCTCCACCTGATAGGTCTTGTCTCAGTTTTGAGAGGTGTCCTCATCTCTCCTAGCTCTCCTACTATGCCTTTCATATCTGTAAACATTATTGGGAACATGTTACTGTATTCATGCAGTAACTCTGTTATTATTTATACTGTTTGTTCACCCCAATAGTCTCCAATACTTTTCATTTGGGGGTTGTCAGTGGTTCCAATGTTAACTTTCTTCACTTTGATTGGTGCATCAAATAATTTTGACTCCAAAGATGGACCTTCCACCTATATCTGTCCTTAAATTTATGTAATCTTAATATTGCATGGGTCATCTTCATCTGGTGCCTATTCTTCAACATGATAGCATGACAATAGTTCTTTGATTGTCTGTCTACTTTGTTGTTGATATTCTATCATGATTTCAACCTCTGGTTCATCAATAAATATTACACCTTTTATCTGCTTCAGTGTTGAATCAATGTTGGGGTTCTCATGTTCAAATGAGAAAGTTACTACAAAGTTCTATTGTAATGCTATCCATTCAGTAGTACCTTTGCGCATCTCTTGGTCTACATACTAGTTTTTTGGGATTCCTAATGTGTAGATGAAGTAATGAGGCCATTCTTCTGGTGGTGTCATCTTAGAATGTGTTCTACACTTCTCTAGGTGTTCTGTTGGTGTTCCTTTCCCATCATACCTCTACATTTTATTATTTCCCTATTTTGCACAGAATTTAATGCACAATAATTGCTTACATTGGTACCAGTCCTGAATTGTTCCTTTTTGACCACCCCACCATCTTGCAGGTGTATCCTTGAGTGAAATATCTAGGTATAAGAGCCTATGATTCTCTAATACTTCTTCCTCATATTTTTTCATAAATTCCTCTAGATCGTTTATCCCATGAAAACTGGGAGATTCCCTTATCTCTGTACCAACCCATGTTACTGCACGGTCTATTCTTGCACACCTTCTTGTAGAGACTTCATGTAATCTTTGCTGCCAATTTTCTAGACCTGTATTTGAGTCAGAAACACATGATTTAATTCTTCTCCAATTGAGTACCCCATCTATAGTTGGATTAACATAATCTTCTTTGCATGGTGGTTCTGTACAATTGGTTGATTTCCTCTAGATATAATCAGGTGGGTTCTACAAACCTTTCTCCTTCTAAAGGATCTAATGGTGCAATGACTATGTATTCACCTGATTCAAATGAAATTCTTCTTGTCTTCAAGTTGATTATGGCCTGGTTTTCAAATTCCCAATCCAATCCAAGCAATGTTGGATATGGTGTTGTGCCATCTACAATCTCTATTACTTCAAAGTATGCTTTAGTGCGCACTCCATCCAAATCTACTGTCGCACCTTTAAGCCTTCCAATTGGTAGAACATTGTGTTGATTAGCTAATTTCATCTTGATAGGTGAATAGACTAGTTTGGGTTCTCCCATACACTACCATGTCTTCTTGGGTAACACATTTACTTCAGAGCCTAAGTCCAGTATAATATCCCCCATATTGAAATCTCCAATATTAGCATTCAGTCTTAATTTTCTGCTTGTTCTTCTTCTTTTATGGAGGTGATTGATTATTTTCTACTCTAACTCCCCCTCTACCTCCATGTTACATATTTCTAATATATTTTTAAAAAAATTAACAAATGATGGATCATTCATTAGCGTAACATAGGATTGAAAAAAATTCGTTATTGTACTTAATTTCCCCAAGGGTTTTGCTTCATTGGTGTGGTTCATTGATGAAGGAATATTGTACATTGGTACATTATGAGTATGCTATGCAACTGATGTTGAAGAAAAATATTTTTTGAGGAACTCCTACCTAGCCTCCTTGAATGTCTCATTTTCTTTCCACACATAAAACATTTTTTGTGTGTCAATAGTTTTCTTTACCCATTGGTGTTGTGTTGGATCTTGTCTCACTACGTCAGGTCCTGTCTTGGATCCTCCTCATGTCACTATGTTGATGTTTCTTCCATAATCCTTGGCTTTTGCATAAATCCACTGGAAATTCTGATTATTTTGATTTCTCTTATCTTGGATCTTCCCCAATAATGTCGGACAATATTATGTGTCATGGTCTTTTGCGCGATAGTACATACATGTCGTTGGTGGGAGTGGACATTTCCTTTCATAATGTCATAGTTGTTGGAATTTTTGGTACACTATTGGTCCTCTACCTCTTCCAAATCCTCCTATACTCTGTCCTCCTCTGTATCCAGCTCGATCTCCTTGCGGGGCATTATACTCAGGTGCCTAGTTATACTATGCAGGGTTATATTGTGGTTTCACGTTGTTATATTATGGTTGTGCAGTGTTGTACAATGGTTGTACATTGTTGTATAGAAGTGGTACCTAGCTTAAATGAGGTGAAACTTTCCCAATTATCATTTCTATTTGCACCCTATAGGTATCTGAAGTTGTTTCTCTCATTATCTCCATTGTCCTACAATATTTATCATCATGACCCACTAACTTTCATAAATTGTAGTATGAACTCTTGGGTACTTTCTGGTACTTCTAAATCATTGGAAAATGATATGGCTCATGCCCATGTGTCTTAAAAATATTTCACCATGGTACTCCTATTGGAAATGGGTTCGGTAATCCTATTTCCATGTACTGCGCGAAATTTGGACATTCATTCTTATGGTGACCTTCTGTCCTACATGTGGTACACCAAACAACTTCTCTTTTCTATTTTCCCTTATTTTGGTTAAGTTAGAATGTGAGGTTCTTTAGATTCTCCTTCAACTCCTTTATTGTTGGATATGTCTTCTGATACTGGTTCTCTTCTAGTTGTAAAGCTTCCCGCAGAGCCTCTACTTGAGTTTGGAACTTTTGTTGTCTCAAGGGGTATTTTAAATGTTGTAACAACGAGTTCACAAAGAGATGTCTATGTTGCATGTCAGTCATGACATACTTCAACTTACCTTTGAGATGCTTAAACCTCTGATCAATCTTCCAAACAGACTCACCTGGTTTCTACCTAATTTCAATCATCTCATTCATGTACTGATCTTCTGAGCTAGGATTTTGAAATTCATTTATCATTAGCTTCTTCACATCTGTAATAGTCATTGTTACTCTTGGTGGACTGTTTATAGCTAGGATCATGTACTAATTCAGTGCACAGTCTCATAGCATTATAGCTAACTGCTCAAGTTTTGTATCCTCATATGTGATTTCGTTTGCTTCCTAGATCTTCTTGTATATGAAAAAGTTCTTTTCAAAGACCTTAGATGACTCTCCCCAAAATTCTGGTAACCTGATGGTGGGATCATGTCATGCCATCTTGAACTGTGTTGAACTACTACCTTCACGTGGTGTAGATATTTGACTGCTACTTCCTGGCCCAGATCCTCTAGTTGTTGCTCCTTGTTTGGATGTACTTCTTATTGTATTTCTTCCACTAAAATTCAATTGTCTAAATGGTGATGTTATTTCTGGTGTACTAGTTTCACATGGGGTTATGGGTTCCAAACTGACACTGACCTAGAATTGAGCTTTTCCTTATGTTCCTTCCCTTGGACCACATTTATTCCTTTCATATGTTGTGTACAAGATTTCCTCAATCTACTCCACATCCCAAAGATCCTCTACCTCTTCCTCATCACTTTCCAAGCCCTCTCTATTATCTATGGATCTCTTCTTATTATTCATCTTATATTGATAGGGTACTCCACCGCGCATGTTTCTAGCTATTTCCATGATCTCTTTTATCTGATCTTATTCCATCATGATTGGGTCCATGGCCTCCTTCTTCTTTCCCTTATTCATGTCTTCCTCCATCTCTCCACCTCTTATCAGTGCTTCCCCCCTTCCCCCATGCACGCATGGAAGTTTAGTTGTCTGATTCCATAGTCATCACACTGTTGTTATACAGTAAAATCTTGATTGAAGTATACAACGATTTGATATACCTACCTCTAGAACCTTTTAGAAACTACTGCTCTGTTGTGATGTAATACTTTTTTGTATCTACCACAAATTCGATGATAAAGCCCGCAACAATACTGTCTAACCAGAAATATACTACATACGTAAATGTGTTGTTAACTTCTTGTAACTGTGTGATATCCATAGGATTCCACTCGAGTTGTCTGACTCGATTTGTAGGGTTATTGTCTTTTAACCTCAGTAGTCACTCCTGCAACACATGTGGTAAGTCATAGAAGAATACCTCATGCAAGTTGCTAAACACGTATTTATCAAGATATTTGTGTGGTGTTATATTAGGGTTTCTTTTATCCTTCTGTTCAAACTCAAGTTCCTTTGTTTTTAACCATGTTTTGATCTCCTTCTTTGTTGGATTCCACAACTTGAACATTCCCTTTTATATCTTCATTCTCCGCATGATTCTTCTATAGATCCCATTCACTCAATCCCATGCATTTCCAACTGGAAACAAAACCATTTGTTGGTTATTAATCTCTCTATCTACTTCTTGGATTGACCCAGGTTCAGATCTGAACAGGTTTCCAACAAAAACCTCCAAAACTATTGACCCTCCTGGTAAACTAGAAGGAAACACAACACACAAAATGTACTATGCAGTCTCACCCGAGATAGTTCTATGGGTGTCTGCAATGCTCAAGTGCTTGCAGTGTAGGAAATAGTGGGGATCTGGGATTATAATTGATATTATTTAGGCCTTGATCTGATTATTCTCTCTATTATTCCTAATATCCATTCATCTGTTAATCATATGCATGCATTCTAATAGATCTAACTGAATCATTCATTAATCCATTCATAATATAACTACTAATATAAGGTAAATATGTAATAAAAAACATACATAACACATATTTTATTATGGTTCACCCCCTGCTGGGATGCATCCACAAATATTTGGCTTCTTAGGCTCTTTTATTTGGTTTGTTGCAAAATATGGCATTGCGCGCACTATATCTTCGAATATACAATCATGAAAAAGGTTCAACAACCTCTGTGAGGTGGAATAGATCACACGAGGCCCCTCGATTTGTGATCTAACCCTCAACATATAGCTACTTTACTCTTTCTACAACTCAACAACTTACCAAAAATGTATCAGAACTACAATAGTCGAATTGAACTAGTATCCAAACTAATCAGAGCCAACAAGAACAAATTAGAACCAAAGCTGACAACGAACCAACCAACAACCGATCACGGACATCGATATAGACCTCCTAGGTTATTATTTATACTAATTTACATGCTTCTTAGCTGTTACAATATCTTACCAAAACCCTAACCCTAACATGGTTGGGTTTTCGTATCTGCATGCCTTGCATGCTTTTCTCCTTTGCATGTGGCTTTCCCTCACATGTGATGTTTTTCCTGCCAGTTGTTCTTCTCCAAAATTGGGCTTTACCTTACAAAACTATACCTTACCTCCAAATAGGCCCACACACAACAATCATGTTGATGGTGATGTTTTTAATGGTTGTTCTAGTGGCAGTCGCCATGCCTAAGCCTAGATCAGGTTCAGGATCTTCTGCTCCAATTACATTTCTAAAGCCAAATACAAATCCAAAGTCTAATCCAAAGCCCTTTGCTGTACCTAAACAAAGTTCTCCTCTTCCTACTTTCCCATAGAGTAAGTTCTCATAATCTTAAATTTTGGCTACCACAATTCAACTTCAAGAGGAATGAGCCAGGGAAAAAATATAAAAGAAATGATGATAAAAATAATGAAATTTCACATAAGAAATAAAAATTTGATCTTGGCCAATTAGGGGAAAAATTCAATAATAGTTTTGAATTTTACAATTAAACTATATTAAAATTTAAAATATTAGTTTATACAATTTTTATGTTTTACTGTCCTCATGCCTTAATTTTTGTTGCACTTAGTGGTAGTTTACAAAAATAAATATTTGTTTGTAAATAATTGAGAAAATAACTAAAAATGTTGATTTTGCTATCAAAACATTCTGATTTTCATGCAATAATGTGGGGTGAAAACTAAAAATGTTGATTGTGCTATGAAAACACTTTGATTTTCAAACAATAATGTGGGGTGAAACTATGCAACTTCTTCTATAATAATTCCTTTATGATTGTTCAATACAAAAACAATATTGATACTTATTTATTGTTCACAATATGTAGAGAATGTCTATCTCACAAAGGATCATGAGTTCTTGGATTTATTTAGGAAATACTTATTACAAATATGTTGCCTCTATCACCAATAGATATCCACACCATACACTAACAATTTTTGACCTCTCTATTCAAAGATGGTATGGTCCTTTATGGAGTCTCTCCAAACCAGATGCCAACAATTTGTTTTCATTTCCTAAGTGGTTAAAGTCACTCTCTCCTGGTCAACACATGGATTTTTTGTACATTCATGTTTCCCCTCCAGAGACAATTTCATCTGAGAAATGGGTTCATACTTGTATGCAAACCCTCATTTGAAAATCTCTTGGAATGATTTTGTAAGAAATTGTCAATGTGTTGGATGCAGAGTTCGATGCAAACTACATTACAAACTTACTATGCATATTAATGTTTTTGGGGCGATACTGACATATAACAAATTCCAAATGATGCCCCGTTGAGGAGAACAACAGGTCTTTGTGTGTATGTTATTTCAAATGTATGCAGACAATCGACTTTTCAACTTGGGTGTACCTTGACAAAATCAAGAATAGTCAAGTTTACTAGTCACCACAATTGCTTTATTAGGGAAGAATATGGTACTAATCTAGAAAGGAATACAACCAATCATATTACATGTAAACATGCATGAAAATGATTCGTTAAAATGGTTAAAACCAGGTTCCTCTGTGTAGTGTTTGGCGAAACAAAGGATTACAAGTATACTTACATGTTTGAAATAGAGGATTACACTATCTTTCTCTAATTCCATATCTGTTTTTGAGAACCCCTGTCATTGAATCAAGAACCCACTTTCACTTTCCTTGATGCTCACTTTCTCTGATTCCATCCCTATTTTTGAGAACCCCCAGTTACTAAGTCTCATATCTCGAAGAGAGAAGAGAATGAAAATGCATATTCTTCTCCTTAACAATTCAATGCCTATGAGTGTCAACATTTTCCTTCTTGTATACTCACTCCTCCTTCATTCCTCGATATTATGTTTGTGTACTTGCAATAACATATGTCACGGGGTTAGTAAATGTGGGTTCCTTTATTTCGACTATCATTTCGGTAAGAAAAACTGTAGCTATGGCGATCCTGAGTTTCAGCTTGATGATTGTGATCACTAGGATCATTTAGCAGGTTTTGAAATGGAAAGTGGGTGTGCCTATTGTAACACCCATTTTCCCCCCATTTTTAAATATTATTATTATGAACATGACAATGGACAAATCTGTCATATGAATGATGGAAAGACAATGTGTTGTTTATATTTCGTCACTTGGGTGAGCAAAACAATGGCACTTGCATGCCTAGTTGGGCACGCTAGACAAGACAGAGGTTAGTGCATGGATTTAAACAAGCCAAACACATTAAATAAACAACTAAACAAACTAAAAACAACTAAGGAAATAAAACTGGAATGCATAAGAAAATTTTAGAACCATAAACAATCAACCAATGACCAAGATTATGCCACCAATGGATAACTATATTAGTTGGCAAAACACCGTAGAGAACAAATGAGGACTTATGAGTCCCCTCTTCCTTCCTTGGAGGGCTCTTGAGTTCCCTAATGGGGATCTCTTCTTACAATGGAATAAAAATGGAAAATGATGAAGAAAATCAGTGCCTATTCCCTGAAGAGGTGAGTAGAGTGGCCTATTGCAATGGTGCTTGAATACTCCCAGGAGAAAAGAGGATTCTCAAGGGAGAGTTGATGCAACATAACAATACTATGAATATCTTGATTTCTTAGTGCACTCATGGCCTCCATTTATATCATTTCTTCAAGGAAATAAGTAACTAATTCTTAGTGTGAACAAGGGGCCCTTTGGTCCCTGACCAACCCCCATTTGGATTTTTCTCAGATATGAAGGTGAAATCAAGTTGGGAGCTAGTCCATAAGTGGTTAGGGGGCCGACAAGAACCATAAATGCACCATTCATAGGAGTGCATAGCTTTTCTCATACACAGTCACGCATATGGAACATTGTGTTCTCTACAGGCTTCTTTGGCCTGTGCATTGTGCACACACTTCCTTTAGTGAGTTTTCACATGTCAATTTTTGCCCAGTTTGTATAGTTTTTTCCTTTTGAAAATGCATTTTGGTGTTGCAAGTGAACTAATAGTTGTTGGAATTGTTGTATTTCTATAACCATTTGTGTGCAATGTTGCAGACGAAATTTGAGTGATAACAGATGCCCCCTGATGTCTGAGGTTAGGAGCATACGTATAGCCAAAATACATCAATATTTCTTCTACTGAGAGTGCCATTGTAATGAAGAGTGATGAGAGGAACAGGAAGAATGATCCTTCGAAGGGAGAGGGGAAAATGTGGGACCCAAATATTTCTCTAGGGAGAAAAAATAAAAGTTGTATAGAAACGAGGCAGGCATGCCCCATGCTCGTGTCATGTAACTCAAATTGTAAGATAGTAATTGAAGTGGTATACTGATGTAGATAGTTGCAACGCTCTCTGGGGTAGTTTGATAACGGAATATGATAATTCTGAATGGTGAACATACTCTAAAAAGAGGCAAGAATTTCTATAAGAAGTGTCGATGACTCATAGCCATTGATATCCTAACAAATTTAGAGGTCTTCAGCTGGTATAAAACAACTGCAATAGTCGCATAGTAAGACCCACCGTAAAATGAGATTTTTTTGAAATCAAATGTTACGGGGCCAATGAAATCAGAGAGAAATGTTGGTTCTCTCTGTGTCATTCAAGACTCCTCATTGTAAATGTAATGAGAGTCAAGATACTGTCATCCTTCTGGAAACTGTGCTGATGTCGACAAAAAGAGAGACATCACTCCAAGTGGAAAAGGGTCTTCGTAAAATCCACGGAAATAATATCAGGACCTGATAGGGAACATGAACAATGTCAAAATGTGGTGATACGCAAGACGACCATTGGTTGGGGGTATGTGTGCAGGATTATTGGCAACAACCGAAAACTATATCTAGTGTCAGGGGGACGACTAGATATGGGGCTAAATTGTGCCAGAGGCTTGACAAAGTGGAAAAACTCAGAGATCAGGGGTACATGGATGTTGGGATACTCAAGGTTTATGAATGATGTCAAAATGAGAAAATGAGAGTGGTTTCCCCAACCAAGGGTGACATGGGTTTCTTTTCCAGGAAAAGAAGGTAATCAAGGGTGACGAAAAAAAGATAAGTAAATGCTGGAAAAAAATGGTTTTTACAATTACTAAACAAATAAAGAATAATTTCGGATGAGTGTAGAGATATAGAAAAGGGTGCCCCAGTGTGAGATGGCTTGTCCTTTGAGGACACAGGTTGCAAAGAAAACTAGTGGAGGGTGGGGGCCCCATGGGAGGGTTTCTGTATGAGGTAAATGAATGTAGGAAAATGTACAGATGGGAAAACTGATGGTGGATGAAATTGAAGGTTAATTATACTGTAGAGGTGTAGTCAGATAGAACTGAGATGAGATATCATGGGAGTCCATTTGGGAAATATAGAAACATGATGAGAAGAATTAAGTGGCTTATTCTTAGGAGAGCATAAGACTATCGAGACTCCCATCCATAGAGGGTGAAAGAAACATGAGTGTCAAAGTGCCAAGGGGAACTATGAATGGGAAAACTCATGCGGGGGAGAGTGCTACCAGGTGACAGTACCAAAATGTAATAGAGGTGATGGTACTACAGAGATAGATGTAGGGATGCTAAATGTGAATGTCAGAGGGTGTGATTGGGAGATGACGTTGATTTTCAGAGGGAATGTTTACATGCCAGTGTCGAACATATACCTGAAGGGGCTGTGCTATTTTTGATGACCAAGTACCCGCACACATTAAAATTGAATACCCAACTTGAAAAATATCTGATGATAAAGAACATATAACAATTATTTGATAATTTTGAATATGAGCATGCATACCTGGACGTGATGTGAGAAAAAGGCTCCCCCGGGGCCAAGTGTAGTGGCATAATTTGGGACAAAGAGACGTAAAAAGTTGGATTTTCCTTGTAGGCTCTACATTTGGCGCAAATTCCTAGGTGGTGGAATTTCAATGATATCTTGGACCTTGAGGGAGTCCACTGTGATGTTGTGTTGGGAGACAATGAACCCAAGGAGGCACCTGACAGTGACACAAAATACACACTTGAGGGGGTTCAAGAGGATATTGTATTGGCAACATCGTTGAAATAAAATGCATAATTTGTTTAAATGCTGAGTTCATTTCTTGGATCGAGCAGTGAGGTCATCTAAGTAAGTGAGGATAATGCGAGCAAACTCATGAAAAAAAAAATGTCATCGCCCGTTGAAATGTAGCACCTGCATTTTTGAGTCCAAAAGGCATGAATCGATAAGAAAAAGTAACCCATGGGGTAGTAAATGTGATTTTATACTGATCTGCTGAGTGGATTTGGATTTGATTGTAGTCGGAAAACCCATCCATGAAGGACAAGGCCTCATGGCCAACACAATCATCGATAATTTGGTCAATGAAAGGGGTTGGAAAGTTGTCTTTGGGACACACATGGTTGAGATCATGAAATTCAGTGTAGACACAAATAGTTCCCTATTTTTTGTTAATGGGGATAGGGTTGGAAATCCATGAGGTATATAGAATGGGGTAAATGAACCCAACGACACATAACTTGTCAATTTTTTCTTTGATAGCCACAACTTTGGATGGGTGAAGTGGGCGCTACTTTTGGAGGACTGGGGTGAAATATGGCCATGTGTCAATGCGATGTTCAATTATAGAAGGATCAAAGCCGAGAATATTTGTATATGACCAAGAAAAAATATCCCAGTATTCTTGAAAGAGAGCTTTGTAAGCTGTGAGTTCCTCAGGGGAGCATGCAGTGCCAATGGTGATTTCTTCTACAATTACTCGCTTGGTGGAAATGCCAATTTTGACGGTGGGGTAGATATTGGCCATGTTTCCTTACTCAAAAGAATCTAGGGCAGTGACTGGATTGTTGAACCAATCTCTATGCCCTAACAGAATAAAATCCTTGGTTTCGATTGTGCATATGGAGGCTTGACTAGGTCAAAGGATTCATGTGAGAGAAAAAGTTCTTAGTGATGGAGTGCATTCCATGGGAAATCGGGCGTAGTGAGCTCCTCCAAGATATCTTCGTCATAGTGAAAAATGAGAGAATATAGGGTATCTGTGGGGGGAAGATGGGTCACTGTCACGATGTGATTATCCTTAAGTGGTGAAGACATAGAGGGGATTTCATAATTATGTTGCGATGGTCCCTTGACATAAACCAAATGTCTAGATATTATGGGTGATAGACTATGGTAGGGGGGAATATTTCATGTTGGAAATGAACCGGAGAATTGGGAGGATTTGGGGGAATATCCTCAGACAGTCTACCTATGAACCATGGAGGGGTGGGAAGTGACTCATGTTCAGGGGAGGTGATGCTGACAGTATCTAGCGAGGGAAGAACCCCTTGGTGAGGTGGTTGAATATGGTTGAATATGATTTGAATGATGACCTCGGTATGCCACAATCATAGGACATCGGTATGTGAAGTGAGAAAGTGAATCACAAAGAGAACAAGGGAATATCATCCTTTCGAGGACTGAGGTCAAGACATAATGGATTTTGGTGATTTTGGTACCCAAAAGTGGTGGTGGCGGGGGCTCTTGCTGAAAGGTTTGGCATACTGCTATGAGCATCTGACGAAACCGAGGTAGAGTTGGGCAATGATGAGTGTAGTGGTCATATTTTGAATAGATGGCACAAGAGAATTTGGTTCACAGTCCTTTACCTCCTGTAGTGGAGAACGTTTTCGTAGTACTATATGTGATTGGAGAAAAGTGAGCAATGTGGTTGCTCGAGGCATTTGGATCATATTGCGTAACTCAGGAAGAGAGGGACATATATTAGTGGGGTGTCCCTCTCTTTCGTAGAATGCACAAGGAGGTTTAACTCGAGGAGGAATTGGATTTGTGGGCTCTTTCGTCTTCCTTCTACCCCCAAATGTGGTAGTGGTGCAGGAAATTGGGGGTGAAGGTGGCATGGCCGGAGCTAGTACTGGAATCTGCATCAAGATTCCCTCTGACTAAGGAGGGAGATATGGTTGAGGAACCATCATGGGTGGGTGTAGATACCATACAAGAATGACGAGAACCATGTTGGGAAGGGTAAGAACCATGGATACCTGAAATTATTGTACTCATGGTGGGGGGTAGAAGAAGGGAATTTGAGTAATGGCTTGAGGAATTGTCTCCCAAGCCAGGATTTTCCCCTGGGGGAGGGGGAAATCAGGGATAAGTTGTGTAGTAGGTTTCTCAGGGAATCCCTGAGGTAATATTTATTCAACCGGGGGGATGTCGAGGTGTGGAGAGGCCTCAATGGGAGGAATGGTGTCTCCAATGTCAGTTCCATTAGAATATACAACACACACTTGTGCTGAGGGGTGTATGAGAGGTGGTGCTCCATGGTATGCCCCCATCAAGGACGGGTCCTTAAAAATTTCGGGGCCCATGTCAATTAGTGGATAAGAATCCAAACATATGCAGACAAGAGGCAAGATGTTATCGATGTTGGTGGAGTGGTTAGGTTTGTAATGTGTAATTTGGTCGATGGTGATGATTTCCCTATTGTGGGGGAACATCATCATTCGAAACACAGAAGAGGCCACAACCTTCATAGCATACATGTAGCTACATCCAAACAAGATATTGTAATAAAGAGGGGTGTTTATAACCTCAATGTCGATGAGGATGGTTTTTCCCTTGAGTTCCATGGGGACATTTGGAAAGAACCCTTTATGTGAGGATGGTCGACCATCATAGGCTCTCAAGGTGATGGTGGATGGTATTAGCTCAGGGGAGCCAATTTTCTACCATACATTTTTGGACATGATGCATGTGGATGCACCTTCATCAATGATACACCGATGAACCGTGATGTTCCAAATCTTGACAGGTATCTGGAAAGATACCAGAGCGGGGAGATGTGGTTCTCCACTATCTAGATCAAATGTGATGATTATAGTATTAGTTGGGTTGATTTCCCCCAAGGAGGAAAGTAAGGATTTATGTTGAGTTGGAAAGGTTTGGAGGACTTCGAATATAGACATCGCTGCAAGAGACTACGCCAAGTCATCGACCAAACTATATGGTGCAGGCATGCGCTTGCAAGCACACCTGCTCACAGGATCTTCTCTTGTCCATGCCTCGAAGAACTCCAAGGTTCTTCTATTTCCCTATCAAGAAATCTCCACCCACAAAAAACTCTCCCGCGATCCCCTCTTCCACTCGGGAGATCGGACTTCGCTACTTCGCGAGGTCAGTGGTCGAGTGCTGGACTCTCAAATCCCCGAACACCGATACGAGTCAACGCTGACCCTTCCTTTCTGTATCGAAACTTTCTGTATCGTTATTTTTCCACTCGCAATTTCAAGCACTTCGTTTCCCCGACTCTCAATGCGCGATACGAAAAAACTCCGACACATGTGCGGGTTGACTATTTAACAGTCCTTCACCTCATTGGTACTTCGGGGTTCACAATATCGCGAATCCTAATGCAGTTATTTCGGGACTTCTCGCCATGAAACTCCGATAGCTCGTGCCACCTATCCTCCACTCTGACTCTTGTGGATCACACTCTTCTCGTACCCGTCGGGATATCGCATATTGCAATATCACGATTCCCATTGCAATATTTTGGAGTTTCAATCCATGAAACCCTGATACACGATTCCACGTGCAAATCCGACGGTCCTCGTGGCCCTGATCAACGGCTCCGCCCCTACTGAGCTTTGAACCTTTCAAGAATACATGCAGTATCTCCCTTTCACCTTCTCAAGATCTAATGGTTCACAGGATGTCATGAATCCTCCTCGAAGAATACCGACCGTCCGTTCCTCCTGATGAAATCTGTGAAATGACTATATATTCCTCCGCGGAATTCATCCACCTACGTGAAAACTTGCGAAACTTCCTGCCAACCTTCAAGGCACAACTTCTCTGCGCCATCCTTCAACAAATTTGAAGGCCTATCCCTCCTGAGCTTTCCCACAACCTTCAAGTCCTTCAGGAAACTCTTGCACGCACTCCTTGCGGCAAACCTTCAACCACATCTAAGTGTTGAAGTCCCTCGACTCTATGCACACCTGCAGCAACAGTCCCTCGATGTTCACTCAGGTTTTCAACCCTGAGACTTTTTCCCAGCCCGCACACTCCTTGCACGGCTACTTGATCCCTGAGACTGGATCCGAAACAGGTTAGCAATGTGAGTTGCATCACTGGTTTTCTGACATGGAATGAAGTGTGCCATATTGGAAAGTCTATCCACCACCACAAAGATTGAATCAACACCTCTTTGTGTTCTTGGAAACCCCAATACAAAATCCATGCTAATCACATCCCACGGCCTTTCCGGTATGGGAAACAGTTAATAAAACCCTATATTCTGCTTCCTTCCCTTCGAATGATGGAAAATTCTGCATCTGTCTACAAATATCTTGACATCTTCTCACATTCCTGGCCAAAAATATGACTTGTTCAACTTCGCGAATGTCTTGTCATGACCAAAATGTCCTGCCAATCCTCCATTGTGTTTCTCCTTCAGCAAGTTCTCCCTCATGGAGCATTTCAAGATACACAGTTGATTTCCCTTGAATAGAAATCCTTCCTGGATCATATACTCTATCCACTGGCTCCTATCTCTGAGAAATGGATTCTCAGCCACTTCATATGCTTCCTTAAAATCCTGATCATCTACGTACATTTCCCTGAGATCATCAAAACCCAACGTTTTGACTCTGAACTCTTGCAACAGCAAACACTTCCTGCTCAAAGCATCAACAACTTTGTTAGCAGTACCAGAAATATGTTTTATCACAAAAGTGAAATTCTGCATATACTCTACCCATTTGACATGTTTCTGACTCAACTTTTCCTGTTGAGTCACAAACTGCAGTGCATGATTGTCACTGTACAAGACAAACTCTTTCGGGATCAAGTAATGCCTCCATTTCTTCAATGCCTGTATGATAGCATAAAAATCCTTATCATACGTGGAGTACTTCAATTTCACTTCATTCAACTTCTCGCTGAAGTATGCGATAGGCTTGTCTTCTTGACTCAAGACTGCCCCGATTGCAAATCCACTTGCATCACATTTCACCTAAAATGTCTTCTGGAAATCCGACAACACCAAAATTGGTTGTTTCGTAATATTCTGTTTCAATAGATTAAAACTTTCCTCAGCCTCTGTTGTCCAGTGAAAAGACTTATGCCGCTTTTTCACTGTATCCATCATTGCTGCACTAATTCCACTAAAATTTCTGATGAATTTTCGGTAGAAATTAGGCAGTCCGTGAAAACTTCTCACCTCAAAGATATTCTTCAGTGATGGCCAATTCTTAATCACTTCCACTTTATCTGGATCCATCCTCAACTCATTTGCTGAAATAACAAACCCCAAGTAAATGGGTTATGTCTTCATGAATGAGGACTTCTTCATGTTAATCAACAACTTCTCCTGCTGTAGTCTCTGCATCACTGTAGCCAAATGATTCAAGTGCTCTGCCACTGTCTTACTGTCGATCAATATGTCATCCAAATACACAATGACAAATTTCCCGATGAACTCCCTCGGGACTTCGTTCATCAACCTCATGAAGGTACTTGGTGCATTTGTTAAGCCAAACGACATAACAAGCCATTCATACAACCCTTCATTTGTTTTGAATGCTATCTTCCATTCATCACCCTCTCTCATGCGAATCTGGTGATATCCACTTTTCAAATCAATCTTTGAAAAATATTTTGCTCCACTCAAGCAATCCATCAGATCATCCATCCTCGGTAATGGAAATCTGTACCTGATGGTTATCTTATTTATCGCCCTCGAGTCAGTACACATCCTCCAGCCTCCGTCTTTCTTCGGACTGAGTACTATTGGAACAACACATGGACTCAATCTTTCCCTGACCAAACCTTTGTCCAATAACTCTTGGACTTGTCTCTTAACCTCTTCATTCTCTTGCGGCGTCAATCTATATGCAGCTTTGTTTGGCAAACTGGCTCCTAGTATGAGATCAATATGATGACTCACACTCATGATCGGTGGAAACGAACGAGGTAATTCGTCCACTATTATGTCAACGAACTCTTCCAACAGTTCTTGAATTGCATATCGTAAATCATCCACTCTTGTGCTAGTTGGAACAATCTTTGGTTTCCTGACCACAATAAACTGTGGATCCTCCTTCTCCTTCACTTCTGTAAGAAGTTCCTTCCCACTCATGAGAAGTACTGTGTTTCTTACTTCCGACTTCACCTCCTTATCCTTAATCAGAAGCAACATGTGTGTCCTCCCATTCTTCTCCAGGGTGTATGTGTTCATTCGCCCATCATGAATCACATTTCTTTCATATTGCCATGGTCTACCCAGCAATAGATGAAAAACATCCATAGGAATGACATCACATAATATCTTATCATTATATCCTCCTATCTTGAATTCAACCAAGCAGTGTTTAGTGACAGTTACCTGGTGTCCTTTCTGTAGCCACGAAACTCTGTATGGGCTTGGATGATCAGTCGTCTCTAGCTCTAGCTTCTCTACCATCTCTGTAGAAATCAGATTATCCATGCTACCACTATCCACTATGACCTTGCATACCCTATCCTTGGTCTTGCAAGCATTCCTAAAAAGTATGGTCCTTTGGACTGAACTTTCCACCTCCTTCTCAGGTGTCAAAAGGACTTTTCGCATCATGAGCGATCTTCCGCCTTCTGCGTCTTCGGCCTCAACATCCCACCTCTGTGCCTCGACGATGTGAGCTTCTCCAATGTCCTTCTTTTTCTCTGGACACTCGTAAGACTTGTGTCCATTCTTTCCACACGTGAAGCATGTGATTACTCAACCTCTTCCTCTTCCTCTGCCTCTAGTACGAGGAAAAGTATTGTTGTCATCATAATCTCCTCTCTGCTCGTTATGCTTCCCTCTCTGTTCAGCATATGGCCCACGCTGTGAACTTCCACCTCTCTCTGTGCGAGTTTGAGGTTTCTTCCATTCCTCCTTGGGCTTATGATATTTGTCCTGGGCAACTGATTTGCCTCTAGGATGGCTTCTACCTCGGCCCCTCTGACTCTATTTTTGGCTCAACTTCTTGTCAGCTTTCAGAGACATCTGATAAGCATCTTCCATAGTCCGGATGGTTACCATGCTCATTTGATCCTGGATATCATATCTCAGGCCATTCATATACCTCACAAATTTTTCATCATCGCTCTCCCGATGACCTGCCCTGATGTTCAGTTTGTAGAATTCCTCAGTGTATTCTTTCACTGTCATCAACTTTTGTCTCAGGTTCTACTTCCTTCTGAACAAAGAAATTTGATAGTCCCTAGGGATGAATTTCACCTTCATCTTCGTGATCATCCTGTCCCATCTCTTAATCTTCTGCTTGCCCTTGCAGCATCTATCAACTTGTAGTTCATCCCACGACAATGCTGCATGTCCTTTTAATCTCGTGACAACATGCTTGATCTTCTTGTCTTCTTCGACATCTTCATAGTCGAAGTATGTGTCTAGAGATCTAATCCAGTCTAGAAGCTCCTCTGCATCCAAGATTCCCTCGTAAACTAGAATGTCCATCTTTTCTCTTGCACCCATCCTTGCAATAACTCTGATCAAATGCTCATTTGATGCATCTTCGACTGCAACTTCTTCTTCTTGTTCAACCTCAATATCGCTTTCAGAATCACTGAGATCCCCAACACTAGCTGTACACCTTTGCGTTGTCTCCATGTCTTCGACTCTAGCTCGGAGATCACGCATCTTTCTCTCCATAACTGGATCTTCCATCTGCCTGCCTCTTCTGCGCGACATTTCCCTATCCTCTGGATCGGGTGACTGTCTATCTCTTCTCGGCGGCATGGTGAATTCTTCTTCTTCTCTGCTACAGAAAGAAAAGAATATTTTTTTGCTCTGATACCACTTGGTGTGTATCAGGGTACTCCTTACCTATTATGCCTCCCTCACCTGAAATATACAGACAAAAATTAGGCTCTGATACCACTTGGTGCAGGCATGCACTCTCAAGCACGCCTGCTCACAAGATCTTCTCTTGTCCACGGCCTGAAGAACTCCAAGTTTCTTCTATTTCCCTATCGATAAATCTCCACCCACAGAAAACTCTCCCACGATCCCCTCTTCCACTCGGGAGATCGGACTTCGCTACTTTGTGAGGTCAATGGTCGAGCGCTGGACTCTCGAATCCCCGAACACCGATATGAGTTAACGTTGACCCTTCCTTTCTGTATCGGAACTTTCTCTATTGCGATTTATCCACTCGCGATGTCAAGACCTTCGTTTCCCCAACTCTCGATGCCCGATATGCCAAAACTCCGATGCATGCATGGGTTGACTATTCAATGGTCCTTCACCTCATCGGTACTTCGGGGTTCGCAATATCGCGAATCCTAATGCAGTTATTTCAGGAATTCTCACCATGAAACTTCGATATCTCGTGCCACCTATCCTCCACTATGACTCTTGTGGCCCACACTCTTCTCATACCCGTCGGTATATCGTGTATCGCAATATCACGATTCTCGTTGCAATATTTTGGAGTTTCAATCCACGAAACCCCGATACACGATTCTGCGTGCAAATTCGACGGTCCTCGTGGCCCTGATCAATGGCTCTGCCCCTCCTAAGCTTTGAACCTTTCGAGAATACCTGCAGTATCTCCCCTGCACCTTATTGAGATCTAACATTTCACGGGTTGTTGTGAATCCTCCTTGGAGAATACCGACCGTCCGTTCCTCCTGATGAAATCTGTGAAATGACTATGTATTCCTCTGCGGAATTCATCCACCTGCATGCAAACTTGCGATGCTTCTTGCCAAACTTCAACGCACAACTTCTTTTCACTGTCCTTCAACAAATTTGAAGGCCTATCCCTCCTGAGATTTCCCACAAACTTCAAGTCCTTCAGGAAACTCTTGCACGCACTCCTTGTGGAAAACCTTCAACCACATCTAAGTGTTGAAGTCCCTCGACTCTGCGCACACCTGTAGCAACAGTCCCTCGATGTTCACTCAGGTTTGCAACCCTGAGACGTTTTCCTGGCCTGCGCACTACTTGCACAGCTCCTATGCCTATCTGGACCTTTGGGATGAATGAGGACAAAAGCTATCTCTATCTGAACACTCTGTCAATGTACTCCTTGTGGACACTTCAACTGCACTCCTTGCAGGAATTCTCTGGCTCAAATACTGAAACAATTGAAACCCATTCTTTCTTCCTCTCTGACTTCAATTCAAACATGAAATCATATACACAACATATAAAAGCAAATGTATAACTGGAAGCAAACATTCATGAGCATAGAATTCAACATCAGTACACAGAGAACAAACACAAAACCATGAATTTGAATCAATCTCTTCTATTAATTCAAGTATCTGTACATGGGTGTTCTTACACAGCTCTCTGCATGCTCTTTCTCTAATGCTTCAATAATGTTACAATACACAATGAGGGTGTCTATATCCTATTTCCCTCTTGCATTCTACAACTGTCTAGTCTAGAATTAAATTCTATCTACTTTACATTAACTACTTTAAATCCTGTCTATCTACTAAGGATGAAAGAAATCCGCTCAAGGTCCATTTACAATATACAAGTGCGCTTCATTAAATTTCCACATTAATGTTCACGCAAAAATTCCAAGGTAAATTTCAAAATTTGTGCTGGCTTGTCCAGCTGTCCTCCGCTTCTGCGTTGGCTCGCTTGATGTGGGAGATGCTCCTGCATCACTATAATTGTGTGCTTCCCTAGTCTGAGGGTTATTGACATTCTGTCATAAGGGAATACGAGGGATATGAATGGTAGGTTCAGTATTATGGCGTGGAATCATTAAGGGTTGTCCAGATGTAGTTGGAGCTGTTTTCGAAGTGGTGGGATTAGATTCATAGGGTGTGTTGGATTGATGAACGCATGTTTGTAGAAGAATTTCTTCTTCGCTAGTGAGGAGGATATTGCGATCTTCCTGGTTACCAGGGTGGATGGGCCTTGGGTTTGGGTATTGTCCCATCAGTGGTGGGGAAGGATGCACCTCACATTGGGTGTTTATCACACCTTGGTGTGGAATAGGGTTTTAGAACATGACTGAGGGTGGTTGTTGCAAATACTATTGCGGGGCCTGCTGAGGGGTAGACGATGCTAGAGGGCATGTCGTGTTCATGGATTCTTTCATTCATTTAAAGTTATAAATTTGTGGGAAATGGTGAGTATAATGTACATGCTCACCACATAGAGCATAAGGGAAGCTCGTTTGGAGGTTGTTTTTTTTGTTCCTCCCTTGGCGTTTGTTTTTATTTTCCCCTTGGGGGTTCTATTTATGCTGATTCTGATTGCCCCCAACTGGTTGGTTTTGTTGAAGGTTATTTCCACCAGGTCCCAGGTTATTATTGTTTTGGTTTTCTCCTTTCTTCTTGGCATTATTCGATTGATGGGCCGGATTTTCTGTATTCAACTATTCAAAAGTATGAAGCTGCTAAATGTGAGAGGGTTGAACAAAGTTAACACCGTCATGTGGTTGTCCATGTCAAGGAGAAACTTCTTATGGAGGAACAGGGAAAGGAAAGTGTTGGAACATATTTAAAACTATAAGATTGAAGCTTCATCCTCTTTCTCCTTACTTCATCTCAAGATAGAACTTAAATAATAAATCGTTGTTGCCTTCCTTAAAGAATACACAAGGTTCACCATCGATCCTTTCTCCCCACTAATCGAATGATTTTTCTTTATCTAATGTTTTGGAGCCGCCTGAATGTCAAAAAGGTGAGGCCTCTAGAGAGTTGGCTTCAAAATTTAGGATTTTGGAGTTTCACGCTTTAGGATTTCCAACATACATCTTTACAAAGTCTCGATATCAGAAAACATGTGGATAACAAAAGGTTAAACCAACTTTAAATAAATTAATTTTGATTAATAGTTAATCAATAGTTTCATGATTTTAGAGTTCGATCCCTTTCCATCTATCATATCCCTAACTCACTAAACTCGAACTCTCGAATATCTTAAGCAGTAAGATAGATTAATTAAATATTAAGAGAGGTTAATAAATAATTAATCCCTTCACGATTTTGCGTTTCAGAAGTCATATATGGAACTATTATCTAATATCCCGAGGCTCAAAACCACAAAAGAACACTTAACGATAAACAAGATTAATTAAATATTAAAGAAGATTAAAAATTAATTAATCCCTGCACGATTTCGCGTTTCAGGAATATTATATGCTGGTAAGCCAGTTGCGAGACCAAATAAAGAATATGGAACAAGGGTCAGGGGTGAAATGAATAAATGCTTTGAGAATATTAGATCCCATGACAGGAAGGAAATTCAATAGCTCAAGATCAACCTTTATGAGATGCAGAAAAGTTCACAGGAGAGCAGAGAACTGTCCATCTGACAGGGAGAATTGGTCAAACAACTGCAGGTGGAAATAAGCATGACCGAAAACACAACAGTAGATATATCATCTTTCCGAGCCCAATCTTTAGAGTTACACAAGAAACTGGGATCAACACAGTAAATCCTGTTGACTAAAATTGAAGACATTCAAAACTGTTATCGATCGACAAAACACTCTTTAAACAATATTTGCATAAAAGAGAAGGAGGCCATTCAACTAGATTTACATTCCAAGAGGTCGTCCTAGAAGCAAAAAAGGAGGAAGTTACCAGGGTCACCATATTTTCCCTCTTAGAACAAACCCGAGGAGATATAATACTTCAGACCTGGGAGGCCAATATAGTTGAAAGAAAAATATTGGCAGGGGAGGTGAAGAAAGCTTGTGAAGAAGCATTCTATGCTCTTGACAAGGAGTCACTGAACATTGGAAGAGATAATATATCTGAATCCCTGGGACAAATTGATATAACAAAAAATCAATTTGATTTCAAGACAAGTATGGAAGAAGTCGGGGCTGAAATTTTACAATTGAAACATGTTGACCTTACTTGGATAAATCAATGGATAGTCAATCCTATATTACGACTACAGTCTCTATCTCTATAAGCGAGGAGGATGGAAGATAGGTTGCCTCATACAGAAAAGAGGTTATATACTCTTGAAGCAAATGATACAACAGAGCCTTCTAGGATGGTGGTGCAATTCGTGGGTAGGTGTGTTCAATGTGTCAATCAAGGGAGAGTCAACACATCTAGGAACAAATGATACACAAGTCATGATTAGAGACCAACAGTTTTCTGAGCTAGAGTCTGAGAAGAAGAAACGTCTCTGCTAGCAGGAAAAGAGACATAAATCTGAAGATGCAACGTTCCAATTTTTATTTGTAATATTGAATTGTGAGAATTCCAACCACCTAAGGTTGATGATCATTTTAGTATAAATACATAGTTCTAAGACTTAAAACAAGCTTCTTTTTGCCGAATGTAATAGAGAGAAAATCTCCTTTTGTGAAAATTAATACAAGTGCATACAGAGATTTCAATCTTTGTGCAGTTTGAGTTATGTTTCCTTCTCGTATTCCATATTTCTAGTTTATTTTATGTCTCTTTGATAAGTGAGTGTTTACAATTTAGTACTACAACTACTGTAATCACATCAAATCGGTTGTTCGTTAAGAAAATAGTTTTTCCTCTGTATTTTCTGTAAGTAAATAAAAGACCTGTGAGCTACTTGGATAACTGAATCTTATATCCTTTCAAGAGTGCATGCATTATTTCCTTCTACTATGAACAAGGTAAGATTCGTCTTGCATTGATGCCTTATTTTTTTTAATGGTTTTGTAAGTTTTTCTCACACCATCTGATTTCATAAATCGACTTAGACGACAAATTATGACCTCTGTCCTATTCTGTCATTATTTTCATTTGAGGAATTAAATCTTATATAACTAACGAAAGAAAACCCACCTTTAAAAATCAACTCTTATATTTATGATTCCTTGACATTAATTGTTTAAGCCTTAAGTGTAATCTCAGGAACAACATCTTTTTGGTGCCATTGCCGGGGATGGAGATACGAAGTTGTTTTTCCCTGGGAGAAAAAACAATGTAATATTTTGTCTTTGATAGTGAACAAGGATTGAATACTATATTGAGGCTTTATCTTTCACTTGGCGACTCCACTATAGATAAGTTGGAATTCAGTAGAAAGAATACCATGAAGAACCCATACGAACAACAGACTATGCCTTTAACCGATCCAGAAAATCTATTGAGCCCAAGGGGATAACCCAAGCAGGTTGTCGCATATGCAAGTAAGGTTTACCAACCCAAATTTGTGCAAACTAATACTAAGGTTACACTTGAACAATCAATCTCACAAGAAAGTTACACACAAATCCACTTCGGAGATACATCAACTGATAAATTTGAAACTGAAGTCATAAACCCCAAACTTCTTTTACCTGAGATAAAAGTCGAGACAGATTCGACTCTCCCCTCTACTAGTAAAGTTAAAGGACCCCTTTCGATACCCACTTTTATTTCACGAATCCCCGAAGTAAAGGTTTCTATTCCACGAAACTCTGAGGAGTATATTGTGCATCGTGATTCAACTCCTGTTGGTTAGCCAGAGGAGGAGGAGGCCAAGGGACACCACCTTCCCCTCCTAGGACTTTTACCAAAGTGGCAAATAGATATGCTCCTTTAGTCCTTCCCCTTTTCCTTCATCACCTACTTGAAAAATTACATCAAAAATTTACCAAAGTTTATAGGAGAGGGAGATTTAACGGAAATGGAGCACATAAATATTTTCAACCAATTCATTGATATCCTCAAGATTGAACATGAGGATGTTTATTCAAGACTCTTATTGCAAAATTTTGAAGGTCAGGTAAGACTCTGGTTTCGAGGGTTCCCGGTAGGTTCTATAGCATCTTACGACGCACTAGAAACCGCCTTTTTAAGGAAGTGGGGAGAGAAAAAGGATCACTTATATTACTTAAAAAAATTTGGGGATTTGAGGAAAAATAGTTTAGAGTCAGTCTTAGAGTTCAACCAAAGGTTCAATAAACTCTATCACAAAATTCCAACAGAAGTTAAATCCTCCCAGCCTGCAGCTAAAGTAACTTTCACGGGAGATTTCGAGCTAGACTTTGCCCTGCTTTTGAGAGAAAGGAGATCCATTGATCTCACCAGAATGCAGGATGACACTATCAAAATTCAGTCGAACATGATGGCATACGGTAAGATGAAAGTGAATATCGAAACGAGAACTAAAGAAACTAAGCATTTCAGGGAACAAGCTGGAACTTCCAGATCTGGGAAGTCCGCTAAGGACAAAATGGATGACATGGCTAAAATAATCAAAGAATTATCAAACAAAATCTCCAGAATAGAATTAGACCAGGCTAGGCCTGATACTTTTGCTAGAATAAATTTCAAAAGGAATCCTAATCCACAAATCCCATAGATACCATTAAAAAACAAGGATAAAAAAATCAAATCTCCTTTTAAAACGAAAAACTTTATGCAAAGTGATTATGTACAAGACTTTGAGGGGTTGGATGAAGATATAGACAACCTCAACGATAATGAACAAGAAACTCACCTAACTAGATAGGATTATGAAAGGTCTTTATATCAAGAACCACTTTTTGGAAACAAGGTAAGTATAAATAATATGGGAGAGTCTGATTATCAAGGAATTGGCGACTCTATTATGGCCAAGATTCAACAAAAATATAATTTAAGGCCTAGAGATAAATATTTTGCAACTAACCCACCTAAGAAAATTTTGTCAAGAAGTAAAAAGAATGAGTCCTCTCAACCAACAGCTGAAACTTAAGCTTCCAAAACAAGAACAACTAAAATGAAAAGCATGAAGACAAAGACGACCAAAACAAAAGGAATGCAGACTAACAAGCTAGTAAAGAGAGAAACAAAGAACCCAACCAAAGAAGCTGAAAATACAATTGGAAGTTTTAATGTGGAAAATGAAATCAATAAAATTAAGATTCTTGTACCTTTGGTTGAATTAGCAAAAAATCCAATGTATAGAAAACAAATCTCCAAGATGACAAATTTCTCGGATTCTGAAAGTCATGCGGATACTATTAATTTAGAAGATGATAAACCCACTATAATGTTTGGTCCGCATATTGAAAATGCTAAAGACTCTGTAGCTCCTTTTTATATTACGCTAACTGTGCATCATCACTTACTCCATAACTATATGTTGGACTCTGGAGCCTCCCACAACTTAATGCCCAAAGTTATTATGGAAAAAATAGATCTTGAGGTTACTAGACCATATCGAGATTTGTATTCATTTGATTCAAGAAAATTTAAGTGCCTCGGTATGATTAAATTTTTAGTGGTTAATCTTACACAGATCCCTGTGAAGAGAATTATCATGGATGTAGTCGTTGTTGATGTTCTTGCGAAGTATGGTATGTTGTTATCCAGGTCTTGGGGTGCCAAACTTTGAGGATCACTTCAATTGGAAATGACATATGCTACCATATCGATTTTTGGTGGGCATTTCACATGTCTCTACAGAGAAACCAGGTTGGCATATACTGTAAGTGACCCATAGAACTCGAATAACTATCTGGTATATGTCGATGATCAAGATTTAGGGAACTGTATATTATCAATTGATGATGGTTTAGATGAATTTACAAAAGAAAATTGTATAGAAAAAGAAAACGAAAAATAGAAAAAACAAATAAAAGTGTAAATAGTGTAGGAGTTTGGAAGATGTATTTTGATGGTGCTTCATCTTGTGAAGGAGAAGGATAAGGGGTGTTGTTTGTGGCACCTGGTGATTAATTTATTATTCCTTTTTCATACATATTTCAATGGGACATCGCCTATACTAATAACTCATGTGAATATGAGGCTCCTGTATTAGGATTAGAGGCTGCCAGAAAGTTGAAAATTGAAAATCTGATAGTTTACGACGATGCATAATTGATTATGAAATAGATTAGGCAACAATATCACGCCAAGAATCCAAGGTTAAGTTCATATAGGAACTACACCTGGGATGTGATATAAAACCTTTTCTCATCATTTAATATTCATCATATTCCCAGAACAGAAAATCAACAAGTCGACTCCCTAGAGAAAGCGACTGCAAATTTTATGTCACCTACGTCTTGAATGTCACATACCCACTACCTTTATCAGATTTTTCTGGTCTTCTGCCGAATCAGAAGCCTTAAACAACCATGGAGGACTAGAATAAGCTGGCTCTTTCTCTCTCCCCTCTCTCATGTGGTCACGGGTCATGATCACAGTCTGAATAAACGTAGTACCTCTTTCAGGTTTCGCGCCTCGACACTACAGTGATGTCGAGTCGTTCGACTTGGCAACCACCGAATCCCAACAAGGCTAGCGATCGGCCAATGGGGGTGAATACCAACAGGGCCAGAGAACAACCAATGAGAAATGGCCTCATTGCGCGGTTAAGTGGAATACAGGTGGTGGAGAGGGAAAAGCGACACAGTGGTCGACATGACAGGAGGGGCCCCACTTCACACGGCACACTATTTTAGACCCCCCCCATTAAAGGTAGAGTGGAAAGGGGGGTCCGGAATCCGCCTGAGTGTCGTTGATTATGATGAATTAATATTTACCATTCGAGAGTTGTGCATCCAATTCCGGACCCCCCCCCTACCGCTAAAGGCAGAATAGTAAGGGGGCTCCGGAATGGAACCTCCACCGTAGCTCTGGAAGGGTGAACTCTGGTCGTCCAGATCTACTCGCCGCTTATCCTAAAGCATATTCACATCTTGGTTTAAGTTGACATATCATCTCCACATCTAACGGTCATTGCAGACCCTAAGGTCCTCCGAAAGAATCTTTTTCGTTCATCGAGGTTTATCCTCACGGGAATCTAGACTCTCGATCACGGGATTCCCGAATCCTCGATCCCCAGTTTCCCGATGTGGTTAATATTTTGACACATGGCCTCCACCAATCAGATGAATCAGACCTACTACGGGGTTTCCACCATGGGAAATCCTGAAATCTTGTCAACAAGAATCCTGATTCTGCGATCCCCTATGAGCCAATTCACCGGTATGGTCCTTTACGTGTTATCCCTTCTGGATAAACTCTTCGCCCATGTGACCACTATCTAACAAGGCCGCAGCCTTATCTCCTGTCGGGTTTTCAGACTTTCCAATGCTGAAATGTACTCGTCCTCAGGATTCGCGATCCGTCGAATCCCGATATGCCGATATAATGACAGTTGTCCCTACACTGGATGCTTTTCACTTTGTCGGGATTTCAGTCTTCGCAATTTCGAAGTGTATGGACTTCTTGTCCACATGATTCTCGATTTCCCAATGGATGACTTTCCTTTCGGGACTTTTCCCAAATGCTCCGATTGCCACCACACATCCTCCCATGATGAATGGTCCTGATCGCTTCTCGCAATTTTGGAGTTTCGACTACTGAGATATTCTGGCATCTTGTCCCTTCAATCTCTGAAATGTCGACGGGCTCCCGATCTTGTCCACGTGTCCTCCTATGATGGAAAACTCCTATTGATTTTAGGATTTTCACTAGGAAAATTCCCGACCTCATGTCATCGTGACCCCTGATTTCACGAATGCCAATATCCCGATGGTCACGCCTCTCGTCGGGATTTTCAACCTCCTATTCACAAGGGCTTAACCCTCATGCATCTCTTAACAGATCCAATGATTGTCGGGTTTTTCTAGCTAAGATCTAATGGCTCAGATCTGTCCCACCTTGTGCACTCCTCCACTACTTCATGGATGTGGAAAAATCAATGGTCCAGGTGTTCTCATGGACCGTGGGGGTCTACGATCCCGATTTCCTCGCTATTCATGAAGATAGAGGAAAAGGGGTAAGGTATGTAACGTCCTCATTTCTTTTGTCCCTCAAATGGTCATGGATGACCATGGGTCTTCCGACGGAATCTCATATGTCGATCGATACTTATCCCTACGCTACTACTTCAGGATTTTAAGAGGGTCATTCCTCCTCGTACAAGGTTGTTAAGACTTTCACAGCTAAGTCCTTTTTCCAGGTTCTTGGTAACCCTTTTCAAGAAGAGAATCTTTGTGAAGAGATCTATTCTGGGGCATCCCTGGAGATAGATAAGGGTAAACAACTTCCCGAGAATGGGTTGGAAGCCTAACTTGGTTCAACTTATGCATAATTAAATTCATTTATCAACATAATCCATGCGTGGTTTTTCTGTTATAAGCATATACAACTACTAGTACCGATCAAAAATACTACTCAGACATTCTTAAAATGAAAACATTCACAGTTCCGCATCTTATGAGCATAATTATCAAAATACATATATTTCAAGGTGCCAGAGGCAAAAAACTTATCAGAAATAACACCAGGGTTAAGCAACTACTGAGAGGGGTGCTTGTTTCCACCCAATAGTAGGCTTAGCGACTCCCAGTGGATTTACCACTAGCCACCCCCGAGCTGAGACCATGATGTTGTGAGACTGCGTCTCTGTTTTCCAGTGACCAGGAGCAAAGGTTGCAATCCTTCCTCTCTGCTACCACTCACTCTGCATAATGCCAGAGTTCTCCCCTCGTGTCTTCCTCCAAATCGCTTCTACCCCACGCCTTATCCTCTTGGGAGGTTGCGTGTGGCGCGATTACCCTCGCGCTGATCAAGTTTGACGACTCTACGGATGGGAGGTTCACCTCCCATCCATCATTAAACCATCTACCTACCATCCTACGAGACATTTAATTCGGGGCCAGTGAGCCACTTTTGGTTCTCCAGGTCAGTGGAGTCCAAATACGGTATTAATTCTCGGTGGAAGTTAACGCCACCTTTCCAGGTGCCTTCCACCGCCATCATGGTCTCTCTTCTGCATGTCCCCTCTCAGCAGTCCTGCAATAAAATTTATAATGTTATTCACATTTATTGACCTTTTCCTCAAGGTCCATTTACATTACATTTTCACATTTATGAGTTTTCCATAGTTCTTGGCCAGTCCAGTTATTTTTACAAACTGGGGGAAACAGGGTGTTACAATTCCCTTCCCCTTAAAAGGAACATCATCCTCGATGTTCTTATCTACTAACATGAATTGCATGTACAGAAGTAAACAAAATCGGATATGCCTGTCTCATGGCATCCTCCATTTTCCATGTAGCCTCATCTGTGCCAAAATGTTTCCACTGCACCTTGACCTGTGCAATGGTTCTGTTCTGTAGCGGGGTTTCCTTTTTGTCCAGTGTGCATTGGGGTTCTGGTAGAAATTTTCCCTCTGGTTCCACCTGGATCACAGACCAGTCAATTATATGATTAGCATCATGTACATATTTCCTCAATAATGAAACATGGAAAACATTATGTGATTTTATTGTGGGAGGAAGTGCTAGATGATAGGCTACAGGTCCCACTCTATCTAGAACCTCAAAGGGTCCACAATACTGGGGTGCCAAATTGGCACAAGATCCCATTCTCAGGGAACTCCTTCTGGGATTAATTCAGAGATATACATGGTCTCCCATTTTGAACTCTTTTGGAGTTCTCTTTTGATCAACATAACTTTTCTGTCAGTCCTGAGCGACCTTTAGATTTTGTTTTATCTGAGTCACTTGCTGTTCCATTTCTTTTAGCATGTCGGGTCCAAAAGAAATCCTATTTATAGGATTACTCCAGCTGATTGGAGTATTACACGGCCTACCATAGAGGACCTTGAAGGGACTCATCTTTAAAGATGCTTGGTAGCCATTGTTGTAGGCGAATTCTACCAATGGCAGATAGTCTTCCCATTTCCTGGGTTGATGCATTACATGCATCCTTAACATATCCTCTAATATCTGATTCACTCTTTCTATCTGTCCATCGGTTTGAGGGTGATAGGCAGTGCTGAACAACAATTTGGTCTCCAAACCAGCCATCAGTGATTTCCAAAAATTGGAAGTAAATTTTCTGTCTCTGTCAGATATTATCTTTCTCGGCATACGTGTAGTCAGAATATCTCTTTCATGAATATTTGGGTGATATCTATCGCCTTACAGGTTGATTTGACGGGGATGAAATGAGTGGACTTGCTCAGTTTATCCACCACCACCATAATGCCATCATTCTGTTTGGTTGAAGTTGGTAATCCAGTGATAAAATCCATGGATATGGTTTCCCATTTCCATTTTTGGATGGGTAAAGGGTGTAATAGTCCTGCTGGGTGTCGATGTTCTGCTTTAACCTGTTGGCATTCTATGCATTGGGCCAAATATTTGGCTATGTATTTCTTCAATCCAGGCCAATAAAATTGTTTCCAGGTGGCCGTGATCATTTTCTGGTATCCTGGGTGACCAGTGTATGGTCTTTTATGTAGTTCATCCATAATGAACATCTTCAAGTCGCCATAATTTGGAATGTACAGTCTATCTCTGTAAGTGAGCAGACCTCCTTCGGTCATCTGGTAGCCTTCATACTTTACTTCAAAGGTTTCTTGCTTTAGGTACAGGGTCATAGTTTGAATGAAGGGATCTGTCTCTTGTGCATTTCTAACTCTGTTCTTGACATCTATCTCGTAGGTACTCACCGCTGCTAGGTGAATTGTTTTCATGATTCTGCTAAGGGCATCGACCACCCTATTTTCCTTCCCTTTGATGTGTTTGATTTCAAAATCAAATTTGCTAAGGAGGGCCATCCATCTAGCTTGTTTAGCATTGATCTTTGGTTGGTCAAACAAATACCGTAATCCACAGTGATCTGTCATAAGTACAAATTTTCTTCCCAAGAGGTAATACCTCCACATTTTTAAGGCATGCACTATGGCATCTAGTTCTAGATCATGAGTCACATAGTTGACCTCATGTTCATTCAATTTTTAGGATTCATAGCAGATCACCTTTCCTTCCTGCATAAGGACTCCTCCGAGCCCTTCCTTATAGGCATATGTACACACAAGGAAGTCAACTTCTGGGTCAACGATTTTCAACATGGGTGCATGGGTTAGTAGATGTTTCAAGGTTTGAAATCTTTCTTCACATTGTTGTGTCCACAGGAATTTTTTCCCCTTCTTCTGGAGGGCAGTGATTGGACAACCAATCTTGGAGAATCCTTTTATAAATCTCCTATAGTATCCATCCAAACCCATAAAGGATCTGATGTTTGAGACATCCTTTGGGGTAGGCCATTCCATGATAGACTTGATCTTGTCAGGATCTACTGCTACCCCTTCCTCGGACAGAACATGTACCAAGTAATGTATTTTCTTTTGAAAGAAGTCACATTTGCTGAATTTAGCATAGAGTTGATGCTCTCTTATCACTTGCAGCACAAGTCTAAGATGCTCTTCATGTTCTTCTCTATTCATAGAGTAGATTAATATTTCATCAATGAAGACTAGTACAAATTTATCTAAAAATTTACTGAGTACATTGTTCATTAAGCACATGAAAGTGGAAGGGGCATTGGTTAACCCAAATGGCACTACCACAAACTCATAATGACCATACCGTGTCCGAAAAGTGGTTTTATGGATGTCTTCACCCTTGATTCGGACTTGATGGTATCCCGACCTCAAGTTAATATTTGAGAAAATAGATGTGCCTCCCAACTGATCGAATCGATCATCGATCCTAGGCAAGGGGTACTTGTTATTTATGGTTACTTTATTAAGTTGTCTATAATCTATACACAGTCTAAGGGTGCCATCCTTCTTTTTCACAAATAGGACTGGTGCTCCCTATGGGGACACGCTGGGTCGAATATAACCCTTATCCATCATTTATTTCAATTGTAATTTGAGTTCCACTAACTTAGGTGTGCTCATCCGGTAGGGTGTCCTAGACACCGACACCTCTCCTGGTGCGAGCTCTATCGAGAAGTCAATGTCTCTTCTCAGAGGTAGACCCGATACCTCTTATGGAAACAAATCTCTATATTATCTCAGGATAGGGAGTTCATCAGGGCTTGGTTTAGCACCTTCGGTTGTTTTCAACACCTGTATTGCATATAGGGGACATCCATTTCGACAATACTTTCTCATTTGCAGGGCTGATATTTGTCTCACCAAGACCGGTTTTTGGATCCCTTGAAGGGTTATCCTTTTTCCTTCTCTACTCACACATTCTAAGGTTTTATGGTAACAGTCCAATTTGGATTTATGGGCGAACAACTAGTCCATACCAATCAACAGATCGTATGATCCCAGGGGTAATACGTTAAGGGTTTCTTGGGTGGGGAGTTCACCCAACATTAACTAGAAGGCTGGTATGGCCTCTACCACCTTTCTTTTAGTGCCAGTGGCTAACTGTACCAACCATGGCTTGGTTTGTTTTTGTGTTTGTATCTTACACTTATCCACAGTCTTAGGGGCTATATAACTCAAATTTGAACCAGGGTCAATTAAAACAGACACTAGATGGTTGAAAATCATAGCTTCTATTTCCACTACCGAAGCTTGGTGGTCAGCTTGGTTATTATCCAATGCTGCATAAATCTGCGGCACACTCCTTGCCACATCATTGACTATGGTAGATTCTTGAATGTTATAAACTTTCCAACTGCTCTATTTTCGGTGTGGAAAGTCTCTCAGGAGATGCTCTTCTCCACAACCCCAACATTTTAGAGGTTCTTTCTTTGGGTTATTAGTCTTTACTAGTATAGGTCCAGAAGTTTTATTTCTGTCTGATGATGGAAAGTTCTGCTGGAGTACACTCCGGGTTGGAAAGTTCATTCTGGGGTTCTTCTTGTAGCTCTTAAATCCTGAGGATTTGATCCCCTTTTTCTATCTCCAGTCTCCATGAGACTCTACCCGATGTCCATATTGTTCATGACAATATGTTTCCTTTCGAATAGTGTCTTCTAAGGTCTTTGGCTCGTCGAATTCAATTCAGTTCTGGTATTTCTTAGGTAGCCCACTGATGAAGCGTTGCACCTTTTCCTTCTCTGCTTTGATGTAGGGTACATATCTCAATAAGTCGAGGAATTTGTTGACATATTCCTCTATAGTAAGTTGTTTCAGTTTGAGTTCATAAAACTCTTTAGCCTTCTCGTCGAAATATCTTTCCGAAAAATACTTCTTTCGGAAGTACTTCTCAAACCATTTCCAAGACAGGTCCTCCTCGCGGAACCCTTTCATATTCTTAAGGTCTTCCCACCAGATGGAAGCCTTTCCATTCAGATTGAAAGTGGCCACTCAAGCCTTCGGATTCTCTGAAAAATCATGGACTCTGAAATATTTCTTCAGTCCAAGTAGCCAGGCCTCGACTTCCTCTCCCTTCTTTATCTCACCGTAAAAAAAGGGAGGTTTGGCCTTTCTGAATTCCTCAAATTTATGACTCTTGGAAGTCTTTTGCTTCTTCTATTTCCTTCGAGAATAGGAACTGGTCCCGCTATTGGAAGAGACTTCTAAATCACTAGCTTCCTTCTCAGTGGAATCGTCCGGTACTGGTCCTTTACCTCTGGGGTGGACCTTTCTTGAGGTGCTTCTCTCAGTATGGCCACTGATACGACCATGTTTCTGCACTTCGAGTTCATGCTGCATTTGTCGTTGTAGGTAAAATAAGCTCTGCAGTAACACTGCATTAATTTCAGTTTGCTTTTCTTGTTCTTTCATCATCCTTTCATTGTCAGCCTTGCATATTTGCAACTCAACCATGAGACTCCTCACAGTCTCGGCTAGGTCTGGAGGGGTTCCTATTTCTCTTCTTTTGTCAGACTCTTCATCTCTATTATGGGAGCCTTCTCCCACCTCTTGGTGAGTTACCATACTCTGCATTTGTAATTTATCGCGGCTCATCATCCGCTTAGGTGAAAAGACAAACGCTGATTGTTAGTCAAGAGTTAGATATATTTTTATAATCTGCACATAATTTATAATTTTTTCACATGCATACACAGTCGGGTTCTCGTTTTCCAAGTTTTCAATCCTGGACAAGAATTTTACGTTAGGGGGTTACTCCTCGTAGGATTACTTCAAACAGATCTTATGCGCAACTCGTTCATGAGCCCAATTAGGCCGAGTGTTGTAACCATGCTCTGATACCACTTTGTCACATACCCACTACCTTTATTAGATTTTTCTGGTCTTCTGCCGAATCAGAAGCCTTAAACACCCATGGAGGACCAATGTAAGCTGGCTCTTTCTCTCTCTCCACTCTCATGTGGTCGCGAGTCATGATCACAGTCCGAATAAATACAGTACCTCTTTCAGGTTTCGCGCCTCGGCGCTACAGTGATGTCGATTCATTTGACTTGGCAACCGTCGAATCCCAACAGGGATAGCGATCGGCCAATGCGGGCGAATCCCAACCGGGCCAGAGAACAACCAATGAGAAATGGCCCCGTTGCGTGGTTAAGTGGAATACAGGTGGAAGAGAGGGAAACATGACATGGTGGTCGACATGACAGGAGGGGCCCCACTTCACACGCCACTCTATTCTGGACCCCCCCCATTAAAGGCATAATGGCAAGGGGGGTCCAGAATCCACCTAAGCACCGTTGATTATGATGAATTAATATCAATCGTTCGAGAGTTGCGTGTCCAATTCCAGACCCCCCCCCTATCACTAAAGGTATAATAGTAGGGGGGCTCCAGAATGGAACCTCTGCCATAGATATGGACGGGTGGACTCTGGCCGTCCAGATCTGCTCCCCACTTATCCTAAAGAATATTCACATCTTGGTTTAAGTTGACGTCTCATATCCACATCTAACGGTCATTGCAGACCCTAAGGTCCTCCAAAAGAATCTCGTCCGTTCATCAAGGTTTATCCTCACGAGAATTTAGACTCTCGATCACGGGACTCCCGAATCCTCGATTCTCGGTTTCTTGATGCGGTTAATATTTCGACACATGGCCTCTGCCAATCAGATGGCACAGACCTACTCCGGGGTTTCCACCATGGGAAATATTGAACTCTTGTCAACAGGAATCTCGATTCCGCGATCCCCAATGAGCCAATTCACCGATATGGTCCTTTACGTGTTATCCCTTCTGGCTAAACTCCTGGCCCACGTGACCACTATCTAACAAGGCCGCAACCTTATCTCCTGTTGGGTTTTCAGACTTTCCAATGCCGAAATGTACTCATCCTCAGGATTTGCGATCCGCCAAATCCTGATATGTCGATATAATGACAGCTGGCCCTACACTAGACGCTTTTCACTTTGTCGAGATTTCGGACTTTGCAATTTGAAGTGTATGGACTTCTTGTCCACGGGATTCCCGATTTCTTGATGGATGAATTTCCTTTCGAGACTTTTCCCAAATGCTCCGATTTCCACCACGCATCCTCCCATGATGGATGGTCCTGATCGCTTCTTTCAATTTTGGAGTTTCTGCTGCTGAGATATTCTAGCATCTTGTCCCTTCAATCTTCGAAATGCCGACGGTCTCCCGATCTTGTCCACGTGTCCTCCTATGATGGATGACTCCTATTGGTTTCATGATTTTCAGTAGGAAAATTCCTGACCTCATGTCATCATGACTCCCAATTTCATGAATGTTGATATCCTAATGGCCACGCCTCTCGTTGGGATTTTCAACCTCCTATTCACGAGGGCTTAACCCTCATGCATCTCTTAACAAATCCAATGACTGTCGGGTTTTTTTGGCTAAGATCTAACGGCTCAGATCTGTCCCACCTTGTGAACTCCTCCACTACTTCATGGATGTGGAAAAATCAACAGTCAGGTGTTCTCATGGACTGTGGGGGTATACGATCCCGATTTCCTTGCTATTCATGAAGATAGAGGAAAAGGGGCAAGGTATATAACTCCCTCGTTTCTTTTGTCCCTCAAACAGTCGTGAATGACCATGGCTCTTCCAACGGAATCTCGTCCATCAATCGATACTTATCCCTACACTGCTACATCGAGATTTTAAGAGGGTCATTCCTCCTCGTACAGGGTTGTTAAGACTTGCACAGCCAAGTCCTTTTTCCAGGTTCTTGGTAACCCTTTTCAAGGAGGGAATCTCTGTGAAGAGATCTATTTCGGGGCATCCCTAGAGACAGATAGGGGTAAACAACTTCCCGAGAATGGGCTGGAAGCCTGACTTGGTTCAACTTATGCATAATTAAATTCATTTATCAACATAAGACATGCGTGGTTTTTATGTTATAAGCATATACAACTACTAGTACTGATAAAAAATACTACTTAGACATTCTTAAAATGAAAACATTCACAGTTCTGTAGCTTATGAGCATAATTATCAAAATACATATATTTCAAGGTGCCAGAGGAAAAACACTTATCAGAAATAACACCAGGGTTAAGCAACTACTGAGAGGGGTGCTCGTTTCCACCCATTCGTAAGCTTAGCGAATCCCATCAGATTTAACACTAGCCACCCCCGAGCTGAGACCACGATGCTGTGAGACTACGTCTCTGTTTTCCAGTGACCAGGACCGAAGGTTGCAATCCTTCCTCTCTGCTATCACTCACTCTGCATAATGACAGAGTTCTCCCCTCACGTCTGTCCCCCAATCGCTTCTACCCCACGCCTTATCCTCTTGCGAGGTTGCGTGTGGCGCGATTACCCTTGCGCTGATTAGGTTTGATGGATCTATGGATGGGAGGTTCACCTCCCATCCATCATTAAACCATCTACCTACCAGCCTACAAGACATTTAATTCAGGGCCAGCGAGCCTCTTTTGGTTCTCCAGGCCATTGGAGTCCAAATACGGTATTAATTCTCGATGGAAGTTAACGCCACCTTTCCAGGTGCCTTCCACCGCCATCGTGGTCTCTTTTCTGCACGTCCCCTCTCAACAATCCTGCAATAAACTTCATAATGTTATTCACATTTATTGACCTTTTCTTCAAGGTCTATTTACATCACATATTCACATTTATGAGTTTTCCATAGTTCTTGGCCAGTCCAGTTATTTTTACAAACTGGGGGAAACAGGGTGTTACATTGAAGCTAAAGTATAACATAGAAATGAGGTACAGGCCTTCAATACCAAATAATGTTCAACACTAGCAAGTATTAGAAGACGATGAGTAGATCAAGCAATTTTTAGAAATGGTCGATGAATTTTCTAAAACACACATTGATTAGGAAAATTAGAATGACCCTACTTGGATGATGCATGAAGGTGAGGATCCTCAGGAGTTCCAAGATAAGATCACTAATCACCGCATGTTGGTGTTGAAAAACAATCAGATCCCTAAGGGTCTAATTCCTTTAGAAAGATTATTCGATCATGATGATATTACCCTAATGTCTACTCTGCAACCTCAACTTGAGGAAGTTGAAGATTGTAATATAGGCACCAAGGAAACTCCTAAGCTGGTAAAGATATTTAAATACCTTCCACCTGAAAAGAAAATCATTTACAATGATTTACTCAATCAATACAAATATGTCTTCACTTGGGCTTATGATGAATTGAGAACTTATGATACCACTTTCATCGAACATAAAATCCCTTTAAAGAAGGGAATCAAACCTTTCAGGCATAAGCTCAGACAAATAAATACTATATTGCTGCCTGTGATAGAAAGGGAGGTAAAGAAGCTCCTAGATGAAAATATCATTGTTCCACTTAGATATTCCAAGTGGGTAGCCAATTTAGTCCCAGTTAGGAAGAAAAATGGTGAAATTAGACTTTGTGTGGATTTCAAGAACTTAAATAGATCATCCACTAAATATAATTATCCACTCCCTAAAATGGATCACATTTTTGAAAAAGTGGTCGGAGCTAATAGACTGTCTATGATTGATGTCTTTTCAGGTTATAATCAAATTGCATTCCATGAGGATGACAAAGAAAAAACCGCGTTCACCACCCCATGGGGTACTTTCATGTATGATAAAATGTCATTCAGTCTGATTAACGCAGGAGCCACTTTCCAATAAGAAATGGACATCGCCTTCGTCGGTGAGAGAGATAAGTTTGTTGTAATTTATCTCGATGATTTGGCCGTGTTTTCTAAATCTGATGCAGAGGACTTGGTACACCTCAAACAAACGTTCGAGAAATGTTGAAAATTTGGTTTGTCTCTGAATCCCAAGAAATCTCATTTTGCAATGCAGGAAGGTAAAATCTTGGGCCACATAGTATCTAGATATGGAATCAAAATCGAACCAAAAAGGGTTGAAGCTATAGATATAGTAAATATTCCTAGGAACAGAAAGAAAATCCAATTGTTTTTAGGAAAAATAATTTTTTTAAGAAGATTCATTCCAAACTTCGCTGAAATTGTTAAACTAATTAAATATACTCTCAAAAAGGACAGTGAGGTCAAATGGACAACTGAAGCTAAAGAATCCTTCGAACGCATCAAGAAAATGATAGGAGAAGCACCAGTGTTGGCCAGCCCAGACTACTTGAAAGAGTTCATGATCTTCTCATTCGCATTTGAACATACAATTGCAGCCGTACTCTTACAGAAGAACGATGAAGGGTTCGAACAACGGATAGCGTTCTTCAGTAAAATCCTCAGAGGTGTAGAATTGGAATACGATATACTAGAAAAACAAGCATACACAATGGTGAAGGTCCTAAAAGATTTTAGGACCTACGTGGTGCATTCTAAAGTAATTGCATATGTACCCACCAGTTCTGTTAAAGATATATTGGTTCAACCTAATAGTGACAGAACGAGAGGCCGATGGCTTGCTAAGATCCAGGAGTTTGATCCTGAGGTAAAAACAAGAAAACTCGTCAAAGGCCAAGGCCTGGATAATTTATTGGCCGAATATAACTTCAGATCACTCAGGATAAATCATCTACAAGATTCTGAAGAACTTCCATACATAGAATAATTTGATTTTACTATACCTACAACTGAGATCCAAGAAAAAATTTCTTCCTCTGCCTGGTATAGCGACATTGTTTCATATCTCTTGACTCTTCAGTGCCCAAGCGATATGACTCCTTCCAAGGAAATAACACTAAAGATACACGTGGTAAATTATTGTATCGTCAACAACCAACTTTATTAGAAATACCCCTTGGTATTTTTACTAAGATGGCTAATAGAATATGAAACAAAGAATGTTATAAATGATTTCCATGAAGGGGTGTGTGGAGGACACCATGCCTAGAGGGAGACGACCTATAAAATCCTGAGAGATGGATACTATTGGTTGAAGTTATTGACAAATTTGAATGCTAAATTCATAGCATGTAATTCCTATCAATTATTCTCAGGTAAACAAAAGCTCCCTACACTACCCTTGACCCTAGTCAAGACAGAAGATCCATTTCAACAGTGGGGTCTGGATTTTATTTGAGAGATCCATTCAAATTAAATTGGACAACATAAATGTATTTTGACCACTGCATATTATTTCACTAAATGGGTCGAGTCCATTCCGACATGAAATGTTGCAGACTCAGTGGTGATAAATTTCTTAGAAGAAAACATTTTATCAAGATTAGGTTGTCCCCGGAAGATAGTCACAGATAATTCCCAAGATTTCAAATCCATGGCGATGGTTATCTTTTGTCAAAAGTAAAATATGGTACTAGGACATTCCACAACTTACTACCCTTAGGGAAATGAATTGGTTGAATAGTCGAATAAGAGCTTGATCACAATAATAAAAAAGGTGTTGACCAAAAATAAGAAAGCCTGGCATGTTCATCTGAAATATGCTTTGTGGGAAAATCAGATAGGCACTAAGAAATCAATCAGAATGTCCCCTTTCCAAATGGTGTATGGGACTGACATGGTACTACCCATAAACCTGGCTCTACCAGTAATGAAGCTCTGAAAAGATTCAAAGGAAGAACCTAATGATGTTACTAGAAGAATCAACCAGTTAATTGAAGTCCAAGAGAATAGGGATGAGGTGGATGAGAAACTCCAGAGATATCAAGATAACATGAAATCCCTTTTTGATAAAAAGGATAAAGATAGAGAATTTCTTCCAGACGACTTTGTTTTGAAGAGGGATGCTAGGAAAGAAGACGTTGGAAAACATGAAAAAATTCGATCACATCTGGTGTGGACATTTCATGGCCGTATCTTTTGAAGGAAAGAATTCGTTACCATGTTAACGCCCCTATACATGGGTGTTACCTAAAGAATTTTATGCAGTAATGGAATTCCAAACAACCTTTGTACATACTGGTTTTATTTTCTTGTTTTAATTTAGAATTTTCATCTTTTTGGTAAGTTTGTACTTTTACATTAGATAAGATTAGTTTTGTTGATTTCATAAAAAATAGAAATATAAAAACAAATAGCGCATGTAGTTTCTCTTCTTCTAGGATTATGTCATTTCTCATGTTTATTTTGTTGATAGAATACTTACTGGTAGTCGATATATAAAGATGCATCAGAAACCAACAATCATGTTTGAGAAAAAAATTAGTTATCTCCCAAAACAGGTGATACAATTACAATGTTTTTTCTTGAGAATACTAATGGAATCCAAGGTATGAAATTATATTATCATTGTTGTTCAAACAAAGATGGTAAAATAAATCTTGTAGATTCCAAATAAAGTTACACTCGTGTAAGAATGGTGACGCAATAAAAAAAAATAAAAAATAAAATATAAAACTTTGTGCCTTCGAACTAAATGAAAAATAAGTTGAAGCAAAAAAGAAAAGAAAACAAGAATAAAAGAATAAAAGAAGCTCACAAATCAGGAACTATATTTGGATAAGAATAGGATCCATTTTAAAACCTTCGACTTTCTGATCTATTCCCATCCATCATATCTGAAAGCTTTGATTTTATCTTGTTTTGCACTTCCTGACCTTGACTCTCTACATAAAGATAGATTTCGCCCTGACTCGGGAAACTTAAAAAACTAGACCTTCAAAACGAGAATAGGAGAACATTTTATATTTCTCTGATTTTAATTGGAAGAAAGTATGTCTAGGCTAATCGTGATTATCTTAACCCTTTATCAAATTTTAAAATGATTAGTTTCACTCAAGGAAAGTTCCTAGAAATTAAAACTTCCCCGTCATAACTTCCATATAGGTAAACATGTTTTGAAGGTCAGTAGAGAATTAGCCCAGAGTAAATCAAAGTGAGTTGAAAGACCTTCACTGCTAGATTATAAATAGATATCATCCTGCATATGAAACATACAAGTTGATTTCCCCCACTTAATAAATATTAAAATATAAGACGAATGGTGAAAGGAAATTCGAAATTCGATTTCCCCCATTCTATCCAAAAGAGATGATGAAAGGAAATTCATTTAAATGATTGCCCTCATCTCAAAAAGAGTGAAAAATGAAGTGGTGAAAGTAAATTCAATGGGAAATGTAGATAAATTCACCGAGGTATTGAACATGCTCGCTGGCAGTGAAGCAATGTCTATGATATCTGCAAGGCTATTATACATGTATACAATGCTCTCTGGTAGTTATTTCATTTTCTGACAAGATCAACATTTTGAACCAAAAAGGGACCTCCCTTGAACTAAATCGTTTAATGTTTACTATACCTTGATGTGAACAAAATCAACCAAAGTCGGATAGCCTGGTTAAAGTTCCTTTGATTATATTAAGCAGACCCAAAATTGGTTTCAAGGAAAATAAAGCTTAATAGCCTAAATTCGAGGTTGGTGAACGATCAAGTTTTTGAAAGTTTTCTGAGATACAACTAAAGTCTAATATCCTTTTGTGTGTCTTCTCAAAGGTGTTTTCCCAGAAATCCACTGACGACTCCATTAAACCAATAGAGGGACTTGGTCTACATTTCTTCCATGCCTCGCAGGGAGACGTGACCCCTAGATGGAGCCTATGTTGGAACATATTTAAAATTATAATCTTGAAGCTTCTTACTCTTTCTCCTTACTTCATCTCAGGATAGAACTTAAATAATAAATCGTTGTTGTCTTCCTTAAAGAATACACAAGTTTCACTGTTGATCCTTTCTCCCCATTGATCGAACAACTCTTCTTTCCCTAATGTTTTGGACCCGCTCGAATGTCAAAAAGGTTAGGCCTCAAGAGAGTTGGCTTCGGAATTTCGGATTTCAAAGTTTCACGCTTTAGGCTTTCCAGCATACAACTTTCCCGAAGTCCCGATATCCGAAAACATGTGGATAAAAAAAGGTTAAACTAACTTTAAATAATTTGATCTCGATTAATACTTAATCAATATTTTCATGATTTCAGAGTTCAGGCCCTTTCCATCTATCATATACGAAACTCACGAAACTTGAACTCCCGAACATCTTAAGCAGTAAGATGAATTAATTAAGGATTAAGAGAGGTTAATAAAAAATTAATCCCTTCACAATTTCGCATTTTAGAAGTCATATCTTGAACTGTTATCTAATATCCAGAGGCCCGAAACTGCGAAAGAACGCTTAAAGATAAACAAAATTAATTAAATATTAAAGATTATTAAAAATTAATCAATCCATGCATGATTTTGTGTTTCGAGAATCTTATCTCAAAATGTTATCTGATATCCTGAAGTCTGAAACCGCAAAATACTAGATGGTTAAATGCGATTAATTAACAGTTTAACAATAATTTTTTTCGTGATTAATATTTCGCTGAATCATAACTCAGGTAAATTCAAATGTATATGGTCAAAGTTTCTAATCACGAACCACTATAAATTAATGACATTAATAATCGACCTATGAAAATCATTCCAAATCCACCACCTAAATTTTTTCAATAAGGAAAGTAAATACCTCGTCAATAGAGATATTTGTAAATCGATGCAATTAAAGGAAAAATATATCGAAGTTTGAATTTCATTGTGCGTTTTCACAGAACAAAAGGCTTTAAAGATAAATATTTGTGCATTTCCTATGACAGGTAGCATATTTATGAGGTCTTGATACCATGGACCCATGAAAGGTAGCTAAAGCATCTGGTGAGATCTCAAACCAAAACACAGATGTTCTTTCCGACACTTCACCCAAAAGCATAGACACCATTAAAACCTGGACGCGGGTATTCAATATTCTACAACATGAATTGGTCAACTACCCATATGATTCAAGCAATGAGGAGACTGAGACCCTAGCTACCAAATACAAAAATGTTTCCCAATCAGAGCTGCATAAGATAACAACGAGGCCTAGGCTCCTGCCTTATAATGATATGATTGGTTGGGCACTGGAAAATGTTGATATTCCGACCAGGAGAATCTGCAATTCACAAAAGGTCATAGTTGGGTCTTTCCGACCAGAACATTTACAGGTAATGTACAACCGTCTCCAACACCCAATTTCATTTATAATGAAAACTTCCTAATGAAATTCCACAAGAAGGAATGCATCCAATATGGAAAGAACCTGCCTGGATTAATTAAGGATTGTTACTCTTGACCTGAGAAGTTTAGAGGAAACTCCCATGGAATATATGTTATTTCCTCACTAGAGCCTCACATGATGTATGTATCCATGATGATTTGTAGACTCTATGAGAAGGAAAACACTGCACAACTTATAACCATGGGTTCCTTTTATGCATATAGTAGAAGAGGGGTATTCTTTTGATCGGGCCAAAATATTGTCCGACAATTTGGTTAGGGAGATTACAAAATACCAGTCACTGAAATCCAAGGGACAACCTATAACATTTTACATGTCGGCTTATATCGTGGATTCCATCTATTTTATGACACCATTTCCTCTGATGGGATGGAGCTAGACTCCAAACAGTGTTGAGCCAATACATGTTGACCATTCGAAGCTTTGGGAGGATAAAGAGAAATATTTCTTCTACGAAGCTTGCAATTATGTGGTGGTGCCGATGCATTCTACTATATATGGTTTCCCACCTCCCAGGATTTCTAACAGAATAGTGACCAACTCGGGAAAGACAGAAAAATGGTACATGGAAGAGCACTTCTCTTATATCAGGGTTTGTGGTTGTTCGGTTCCTCCACATGCCCTGTTGGAATTTCTACCAGATCGATTGGTGTGCTGTGAAGTAGCACATCAAACTATGCTTGGGGGAATTAGTAAGGAACTGAAAGTAGTGCAGAAAAGGGTATGGCCTGCTTTTCCCATACAGATTGGTATGTTTTCACTGTTGGATTTCGGCCATTCCAAAGTAGAGGCCACGACCCTGGACAAAATCAAGCTTGTCAATATCAAATTCAGGAAGCACGATCCACAAAATATCGTAGGTAATCACATGGCCCTCTACAATTTGAAAATATATGAACATGAAGATTCTCCTCAGGATGAAATATTCTGAGGAGAAAGGTCCTATCATGAAGTAGAGTCGAGTTCAAACTCTGGCTCCAGACAAAATCAGGGGTGATTTTAAGGATGGAAATTTATTTTAAAATGTAAAAACCTTAGTGAATCTTATTAAGCTTTCATATGCCAACTATGAAATGTTTGCGATATTTTTATAAAAATATTCAAATTTCTAAGGATTTTATATAGTTTGTATAAAATTTTGGCGATTTTGAAGGTAAAATAATTTTATCCTATAGAATTTGGGCGAATCATTTTTAGAATAGCAAATCATTGTTTTGGGAAAACCATGGAAAATTAGCCCATGAGAGAAATTTAGCCCCTAAAATCATCCTTGGAAAAAATGGCTAATTTTTATAACTTCCATAAGCATCAAAGAAATAACCTTCCCAAAGTATTCCAGGGAGAAACCCCAACACTTCCGGATGCATAGAGAATTGAGACCCATAGTGTAGAAACATGGAGCTCTAGTGGACAGGATGCTCAAGAACATCTGGAGAAAATTGAGGTTTTAATTCATGTGGAGGACACCACGTTGAAAAACCCATCAAGTGATCAAGCTAAATATTAGGCTGAAGCCTTGATAAAAAAGAGAGAAGAACAACCACCATTCACACTAGGTAAATCAACTACTATTACAGTTGGGAAACAAGCATGCATCAAAATAGGCAACTCCATTCAATCTATCACACCTCTACTATCCAGTAGAGGGAACCCTAGTGCTGAAATGGTATTCATAGAAGATATTACACCTATTTCGGTAGAAGATATTCCCCCTTCCAACATCTTCATCAGCAAGAAGAGAAAAGTTGTAGTAAAAAAAGAAGTAAATCAAAGGGAGGGTGTGCCTGTCAAGAGGCATAGAGTACTGTATGATGGACAAGCCCAAGAAGAAATAGATTTTTCTATGGATGTGGTAGATTCATTGGGAGCGTTTGCCACAACAAACTAGTTTTCAGTTGGAAAACTAAAGGAAAAGTTGAAGCAAAGGATCTGCTGGTCAGCTAGTTGCGAGACTAAGTAAAGACGTGGAACAATGGGCCAGGAGAGAAATGAATAAATGATTTGAGAATATTAGAGCCCATGATAGGTAGGAAATTCAATAACTCAAGATTATCCTTGATGAGATGCAGAAAAGTTCACAGGCGAGCAAAGAACTGTCCATCCGAGAGGGAGAATTGGTCAAACAGCTGCAGGTGAAAATAATCTTGACTAAAAAATGTAGCAGTAGATATATCATCTTTCTGAGCCCAATATTTATAGGTACATGAGAAAATGGGATTGGCCCAACAAATCCTGTTGACTAAAATTGAAGACACTCAAAACGGTTATCGATCGACAGAACACTCTAACAACAAAGAGAAGGAGGCCATTGTAGCTAGAGTTACATTTGAAGAGGCTTTCTTAGTAACAACAAAGGACAAATTTATAAGGGTCACCAGATTGTCCCTCTCAGAACAAACCCAAGGAGATATAATACTTAAGACATGGGAGGCCAATATAGTTGAAAGAAAAAGATTGACCAGGGAGGTGAAGAAAGATTGTGAAGAAGCATTCTATGCTCTTGACAAGGAGTCACTGAATGTTGGAAGAAATAATATCTCTGAAGCCCTGGGACAAATTGATATAACAAAAAAATAAATTTGATTTCAAGACAAGTATGGAAGAATCCTGGGCCGAAATTTTACAATTGAAATAGGTTGACCTTACTCAGATAAATCAATTGATAGTTAGTCCTAGCTTACGACTACAGTATCTATCTCTAGAAGAGAGGAGGATGGAAGATAGTGTAAATGTGTTGAACCTACACAGAATAGATCTAGCTAGAAAATACTACACACATTTGCAGAGAGAATTTGAGAAAGAAGAAGCAAGATAGAAAGAATGGAAGAATTCTCATTAACCGTATTCCACACTCAAAGAGTGAATAATTTACAATAAATATAGGATAAATGAGTAACTAATGAGCCATAGTGGTGGTCTAGATTGATCTGGACACACACCAATAGTTACAAGAGTAAACTGCCACCTAGTCTAGTCTCTTAGGTAGTTACGGTAGTGAAATGCCACCTAGCTGAGTTAACTAGTCAACTAGTCTTCAGTTAATTGACTGAACACAGAGTAGTGAGTTGGTGATTATCCCAATGTTGCATGGTGACAAAACCAATGCAACATCTAAAATCAACTCAACTAGTCAAATTGAAGTGTTAACTGAAAGAGAATATTCTCCAGGTGGAATATTCTCCCCTAAAATATAGGAGATTGGATAATGACTAATTATGACTAATAAACAAGGAATAACCTTAGGAAAAATAAATCCTAGGTGTGTGTGAAGTAACTCCAACACCCCCCCTGGACATCACTATGGTGAAAATAAAGAATGGGTCCCGGCTACGAGGTCATGTTAGGTACCCAAATACAAAAGACACACTGAACTAAACGAGGAAAGAGGGAAAACCTAATGGGAACAAAACCCCCCTCAAATTACAATGCATAAAATAAAAAATGAGAAGGAACAAAAAATAGTTGTTAAACAACCATGTCCTTCACTCCAAGAAGACCTCGCAACTGTGCAAGTTTGTGCTCTTTGAAGATTTTGTTGAAGATGTAGATGTCTGCACGGATCTGATGAAGTATATGCATCATTGATATTTCCACACATATCCACTTTATCTTCTTGTAATGAATAATATCCAAATAAWTTTTGGATGAAATTTTGAAAACCGTACGACCGTTTCCAGAAAAATGCTGAAATTTTGTTGATTTTAAAACGATCATAACTTCACTTTCTGAACTCCGTTTCGGACGTTTTTTTTTTGAAATTGGATATTTGCTCGAGAGGAATTCAAATATCCAATTTGTTTATGCAAATTGTGATAAGAAAATATCAGAATAGCGTCTAATGTGCGTGGATCTGTTTTTGTCTCTTGACATGCATGCATGGTGCATGCAAAAGTGTTTGCATGTGACTCCTAATATGCATGCCATATACCTTCCACATGAATTTCAGAAAATAAATATGAAATGTAGTAGACATCATCTTCAATTATTGGAATACGAATTTCTACAAAAATGTTTGTAGAAGACTCTTCATAATAAGAGGCTTGATCTTCTGATGGCTTCTCTTCTGTCTTTATCTGTTCGACCTTTTGTATGAAATATTCACAATATTATTTATTCCCAAATAGAACCTCCAATCTGGTCCATAATTCATTTGGAGTTAATCCTTGTGATTCTTCATATACTTGATGGAAAATTTTGGGAGAAACAAACATGCTGATACTTCCTATGGCCATATCTTGTCTATTGAGAAAGTCATTTTTCTCATCAACAGAATCAGGCTCTACTTCCATTGCCATGGTTATTTGGTATAAGCCTTTGAATCTTAGCAGAAGAAATTGTTTTGGCTTCCATTCCAAATAGTTATGAGGCGTGAGAAATATTTCTGGCGAATAATCCATCTTTTGTTGTCTTCAATCTTTTGTACCTACAAAAAATGATTTGGTGTAACTTTTTCTTAGTAGTACATCATCTCTGATACCATGTAAATGTGTTGAACCTATACATAATAGATCTAGCTAGAAAATTCTACACACATTTGCAGAGAGAAACTGAGAAAGAAGAAGCAAGATAAAAAGAATGGAAGAATTCTCATTAACCGTATTCCACACTCAGAGAGTGAATAATTGACAATACATATAGGATAAATGAGTAACTAATTATCCATAGTGGTGGTCTAGATTGATATGGACACACTAACAGTTACAAGAGTAAACTGCCACCTATTCTAGTCTCTCAGGCAGTTACGGGAGTGAACTGCCACCTAGCAGAGTTAACTAGTCAACTAGTCTTTAGTTAACTGACTGAACAAAGAGTAGTGAGTTGGTGATGATCCCATTGTTGCATGGTGACAAAACCAATGCAACATCTAAACTCAACTCAACTAGTCAAACTAAAGTGTCAATTGAAAGATAATATTCTCCAGGTGGAATATTCTCCCCTAAAATATAGGAGACTGGATAATAACTAATTATGACTAATGAACAAGGAATAACCTTAGGAAAAATAAATCCTAGGCATGTGTGAAGCAAATCCAATAGATAGGCTGCCTCATATAGAGAAGAGGTTATATACTCTTGAAGCAAATGATACATTAGAGCCTTCCAAGATGGTGGTGAAATTCGTGGGCAAGTGCGTTCAGTGTGTCGAGCAAGGGAGAGATGACACATCTCGGAACAAATGATACACAATTCATGATTAGAGACTAGTTTTTTTCTGAGCTAGAGTCCGAGAAGAAGAAAATCTCTTCCATCAGGCAAAGAGACAGAAATCTGAAGATGAAACATTCCAATTTTTATTTGTAATATTGAATTGTGAGAATTCCAACCACCTAAGGTTGATGATCATTTTTGTATAAATAGATAGTTCTAAGACTTAAAACAGGTCGCTTCTTGCTGAATGTAATAGAGAGAAAATATCCTTTTGTGAGAATTAATACAAGTGCAGACAGAGATTCCAATCTTTGTATAGTTTGAGTTATGTTTCCTTCTTGTATTCCATATTTCTAGTTTCTGTTATGTCTCCTTGATAAGTGAGTGTTTACAATTTAGTACTACAACTACTCTAATCACATCAAATCGGTTGTTCGTTAAGAAAACAAATTTTCCTCTGTATTTGCTGTAAGTAAATACAAGACCTGTGAGCTACTTGGATAGTTGAATCTTATATCCTTTCAAGAGTGCATGCATTATTTTCTCCTCCTGTGAACAAGGTAAGATTCGTCTTGCATTGATGCCTTATTTTGTTTAACGGTTTTGTAAGTTTCCCTCACACCATCTAATTTCATAAATCAAGTCAGACCAAAAATTACGGCCTTTGTCTTGTTCTGTCATTATTTTCATTTGAGGAATTAAATCTTATATAACTAATGTAATAAAAATCACCTTTAAAAATCAACTCTTATATTTATGATGCCTTGAAGTTACTCTTTTAAGCCTTAAGTGTAATCTCAGGAACTACATCATTTTGGCGCTGTTGCAAGGGATGGAGATACGAAGTTATTTTTCCCTGGGAGAAACGACAAGGTAATATTATGTCTTTGATAGTGAACAAGCATTGAATACTGTATTAAGGATTTACATTTCACTTGGCGACTCCACTATAGATAAGATGGCATTTGGTAGAAAGAATACCAGGAAGAACCTAGATGAACAGGAGACCATGCCTGTAATCGATCCTGAAAAGCTATTGAGACCAAGGGTATACCCCAAGCAGGCTGTCGCATCCATAAGTAAGGTTTACCAACCCAAAGATGTGCAAACTAATACTAAGGTTCCACTTGAACAGTCAATCTCACAAGAAAGTTACACACAAGGCCACTTCAGAGATGCATCGAATCATAAAATTGAAACTGAAGTCATAAACCTCGAACCACTTTTACCCGAGATAAAAGTCGAGACAGATTTGACTCTCCCCTCTACTAGTAAAGATAAAGGACCTCTTTCGATACTAGATTTTATTTCTCACATCCCCGAAGTAAATTTTTCTATTCCACGAAACTCTGAGGAGTATATTGTGTATCCTGATTCAACTCCTATTGGTTCTCCTATCTATATATCCTCTAAGTCCGAAGAACCCCGTCCTCATTTCCCTTTTCCCCCTTTTTCATATCTTCCATCTCCTATTGTTCTGTCTCCAGAACTTCATTCTCCTCATCCTAAAGTAGTCGAAAGGCCACTACAAGTTTACAAAAAACCTATTTGTATCTCTCGAAGTTCATCCCCTCAAATTCAAATGGCTGCGATTGGAGGAGGTGGCACCGGAGGTGGTGCTGGAGGAGGAGGCACCCAAGGGCCACCACCTCCCCCTCCTAGGATTTTTTCCAAATTTGCGGCTAGATACACTCCTCTAGTCCTTCCGCCTATCCTTCATGACCTACCTAAAAATTACATGAAAAATTTACCAAAGTTTACAAGAGAGGGAGATTTAACGACAACTGAGCACATAAATTTTTTCGACCAATTCAATGATATCCTCATAATTGAGCATGAGGATGTTTATTCAAGACTCTTAGTGAAAACTTTTGAAGGTCAAGTAAGTCTCTGGTTTCGAGGGCTCCCAGTAGGTTCTATACCATCTTATGATGCACTAGAAACCGCCTTTTTAAGGTAGCGGGGAGAGAAAAATGATCACTTATATTACTTAATGAAATTTGGGGCTTTGAGGAAAAATAATTTAGAGTCATTCTTAGAGTTCACCCAAAGGTTTAATAAACTCTATCAGAAAATTCCAGCAGAAATTAAACCCTCCCAGCCTGCAACTAAAGTAACCTTTGTGGGATCTTTCGAGCCAGACTTTGCCCTTCTTTTGAGAGAAAGGAGATTCGTTGATATCACCAGAATGCATGACAATGCTATCAAAATTGAGTCGAACATGATGGAATCTGGTAAGCTGAAAGCGAAGGTTGAAACGAGAACTAAAAAAACTAAGCGTTTTAGGGAACAAGCTGGAACTTCCAGATATGGGAAGTCCGCTGAGGAAAAAATGGATGACATGGCTAAAATAATCAAAGAATTATCAAACAAAATATCCAGAATGGAATTAGACTAGGCTAAGACTGATACTTTTTCTAGAAGATATTTCAAAAGGAATCCTAATCCAAAAATCCCACAGAGACCATTAAAAAATGAGGATTAGAAAATCAAATCTCCTTTTAAAACAAAAAACTTTATGCAAAGTGATGATGTACAAGACTTTGAGGGGTTGGATGAATATATATACAACCTCAACGATAATGACCAGGAAACTCGCCCAACTAGACATGATTATGAAAGGTCTTTAGATCAAGAACCACTGTTTGGAAATGAGGTAAGTATAAATAATATGGGAGAGTCTGATTACCAAGGAATCATTGACTCTATAATGGTAGAGCTTCAAAAAAAATATAATTTAAGGCCTAGAGACAAATATTCTGCAACTAATCCACCTAAGAATTTTTTTTCAAGAAGTAAAAAGAATGAATCCTCTCAGCCAATAGCTGAAACGCAAGCTGCCAAAACCAAAACAACTGAAACAAAAAGCGCTAAGACAAAGATGGTCAAAACAAAAGAAACATAGACTAACAAGCCAAAAAAGAGAGAAACAAAAATCCAAACCAAAGAAGCTGAAAAGATGATTGGAAGTTTCAATATGGAAAATGAAATAAATAAAATTAAGATTCATGTACCTCTAGTTTAATTAACAAAAAATCTGACGTATAGAAAACAAATCACTAAGATGATAAATTTCTCAGATGCTGAAAGTCATGTGGATACTATTAATTTAGAAGATGATAAACCCACTATAATGTTTGGTCCACATATTGAAAATGCTAAAGACCCTGTAGCTCCTTTTTATTATATGTTGACTATGCATGATCAATTACTCCATAACTGTATGTTGGACTCTGGAGCCTCCCACAACTTAATGCCCAAAGTTATTATGGAAAAAATGGGTCTTGAGGTTACTAGACCATACCAATATTTGTATTCATTTGATTCAAGAAAAGTTAAGTTCCTCAGTATGATTAAATATTTACTGTTTAATCTTGCACAAATCCCTGTGAAGAGAATTCTCATGGATGTAGTCATTGTTGATGTTCCTGCGAAGTATGGTATGTTTTTATCCAGGTCTTTGTTAAGCCCTAATATTGGCTCATTACCACTTAATTGGGGCATATTAGATTAGTAATGTTATTTTATTTATGTCGGCTTTAGGCCATTAGTTGTGATTTAGATTAGTAATGTTATTTTATTTATGTCGGCTTTAGGCCA
>ML780836.1:239850-262798 GCA_009831015.1 Picea engelmannii
GCCATCACTGACACAAGAATTCGCCAACTGAGGAATAGATCCATTTCAGAGTATCTCATTAAATGGAGGAAACTACCAGCTGAAGAGTCCACTTGGGAAGATGAGTCTTTTATACAGAAGCATCCAGAGTTACTCAAGCGTTGTGGACAACACTTGTCTCAAGGGGAGGGGCATGTTAAGCCTTAATATTGGCTCATTACCACTTAATTGGGGCATATTAGATTAGTAATGTTATTTTATTTATGTCGGCTTTAGGCCATTAGTTGTGATTTAGATTAGTAATGTTATTTTATTTATGTCGGCTTTAGGCCATTAAAACCTCCTAGTCTCCTATATATACCAAGGAGACATTTTCATTTTGAATCATCTTGTACTTGAACATTTAAGTGGGGTAAAAGGAGTTTGCCCCCTCAAAGAGGCTTATTATCTGATATTATCTCTTTTTCAAGGCGTTGAGTACTTTTCTTGAGGTTTTTCTATGCTATATTGATGTTTGGTTCTTAACAGTCTTGGGGTGCCAAACTTTGAGGATCGCTTCAATTAGACATGACATATGCTACCATCGCAATTTTGGGTGGGCAATTCACACGTCTCTATAGAGAAACCAGGTTGGCATATACCATAAGTGACCCATAGAACCTGAATAACTATCCAGTATATGTCGTTGATCAAGATTTAGGGAAATGTATATTATCAATTGGTGATAGTTTATATGAATGTACAAAAGAAAATTGTACAAAAAAAGAAAATGAAAAAATAGAAAAAACAAATAAAAATGTAAATAGTGTAGGAGTTTAGGAGATGTATTTTGATGGTGCTTCGTCTTGTGAAGGAGAAGGAGCAGGGGTGTTTTTTATGGCACTCAGTGATGAATTTATTATTCCTTTCTCATACAGATTGCAATGGGACATCGACTGTACTAATAACGTATGTGAATAAAAGGCTCTTGTATTAGGATTAGAGGCTGCTAGGAAGTTGAAAATTGAAAATATGATAGTTTACGGCGATGCAGAATTGATTGTGAAACAGATTAGGTAGCATTATCAGGACAAGAATCCAAGGTTAAGGTCATACAAGAACTGCGCCTGGGATCTGATAGAATTTTTTTTCTCATCATTTAATATTCATCATATTCCTAGGACAAAAAATGAATAAGCCGAATCCCTAGCGAAAGAGGCTGTGAATTTTATGCCACCTACGGTCTTGAAGCTAAAGTATCACATAGAAATGAGGCACAGGCCTTCAATAACAAATAATGTTCAACACTGGAAGGTATTTGAAGACGATGAGTGGATCAAGCAATTTTTAGAAATGGTCAATGAATGTTCCAAAACACACATTGATTAGGAAAATCAGAATGACCCTACTTAGATCATGCAGGAAGGTGAAGATCCTCAGGAGTTCCAAGATAAGATTTATAATCACCGCATGTTGGTGTTGAAAAAAAATCAGATCCATAAGGGTCTTATTCCTTTGGAAATATTATTCGATCATGACAATATTCCCCTAAAGTCTAGTCTGCAACGTCAACCTAAGGAAGTTGAAGATTGTAATATAGGAACAAAGGAAACTCCTAATTTGGTAAAGATATCTAAATACCTTCCACCTGAAATGAAAAACAAATACAATGATTTACTCAATAAATACAAATATGTCTTCGCTTGGTCTTATGACGAATTGAGAACTTATGATACCACTATCATCGAACATAAAATCCCTTTAAAGAAGGGCATAAAATCTTTCAAGTAGAAACTTAGACAAATAAATCCTATACTGTTGCATGTGATAGGAATGGAGGTAAAGAAGATCCTAGATGAAAAGATCATTTTTCCACTCAGATATTCTGAGTGGGTAGCTAATTTAGTCCTGGTCAGGAAGAAAAATGGTGAAATCCGACTTTGCATGGATTCATTCCAAACTTCACTGAAATTGTTAAACTGATTAATTATATGCTTAAAAATGACAGCGAGGTCAAATGGACAATTGAAGCTAAAACTTCCTTCTAACGCATCAAGAAAAGGATAGGAGAAGCACTAGTCTTGGCCATCCCAGACTACTTGAAAGAATTTGTGATCTTATCATTCGCATCTGAACATACAACTACAACCGTACTCTTACAGAAAAATGAGGAAGGGTAACAACCGATATCATTCTTCAGTAAAAGCCTCAGAGATGAAGAATTGAAATACGATATACTAGAAAAACAAGCATACGCAATGGTGAAGGCCCTAAAATCTTTCAGGACCTATGTGTTTCATTCTAAAGTAATTGCATATGTACCCACTAGTTCTGTTAAAGATATATTGGTTCAACCTGATAGTGACAGAAGGAGAGGCTGATGGCTTGATAAGATCCTTGAGTTTGATCTTGAGGTAAAACCAATGAAACTCGTCAAAGGCCAAGGCATGGATAAGCTATTGGCCAAATCGAACTTCAGAGCACTCTGGATAAATCATCTGTAAGATTACAGAGAACTTCCATACATAAAAGAATTTGATGTTACTATACCTACAACCAAGAACAAAGAAAAGTTTTCTTCCTTTGCCTGGTATAACGACATTGTTTCATATCTCTTGACTATTCAATGCCTGAGTGATATGACTCCTTCCAAGGAAAGAACACTAAAATTGCATGCGGTAAAATATTGTATCATCGAAAGTCAGATCTATTGGAAAAACCCCTTGGGATTTTTACTAAGATTCCTAATAGAATCTGAAACAAAGAATGTTATAAATGAGTTTCACGAAGGGGTCTGTGGAGGACACCATGCCTGGAGGGAGATGACCTATAAAATCCTAAGAGCTGGATACTATTGGCCTAAGTTATTATAGATGTGAATGCTAAATTCAGAGCCTGTAATTCCTGTCAATTATTCTCAGGTAAACAAAATCTCCCCACACTACCCTTGACCCCGGTCAAGACAAAAGCTCCATTTCAATAGTGGGGTTTGGATTTTATTGGAGAGATCCATCCTAATTCAAGTGGAAAACACAAATGGATTTTGACCACTACATATTATTTCACTAAATGGGTCAAGGACATTCCTAAACAAAATGATACAGACTTGGTGGTGATAAACTTCTTAGAAGAAAACATTTTATCAAGATTCGGTTGTCTTCTGAAGATAGTCACAGATAATGCCCAATATTTCAAATCCATGGAAATGGTTAGTTTTTTGCAAAAGTACAATATTGTACTAGGACATTCCACAACTTACTACCCTCAAGGAAATAGATTGGCCAAATCATCGAATAAGATCTTGATCACCATAATAAAAAAGGTGTTGACCGAAAATAAGAAAGCCTAGCATGTTCATCTGAAATACGCTTTGTGGGCGAATTGGATAAGCACTAAGAAATAAATCGGAATGTCTCCTTTCCAAATGGTGTACGAGACTGATGTGGTACTACCCATAAACCTAGATCTTATGGTAATTAATCTCTGGAAATATTCAAAGGAAGAACCTAATGATGTTACCAAAAGAATCAACCAATTAATTGAAGTCCAACATAATAGGGCTAAGGTGGATGAGAAACTCCAGAGATATCAAGATAATATGAAAGTCTTTTTTGATAAAAAGGCTAAATATAGAGAATTTCTTCCAGACGACCTCATTTTGAAGTGGGATGCTAGGAAAGAAGACACTGGAAAACACAGAAAATTTGATCACATCTGGTGTGAACTTTTCAGGGTCGTATCTTCTGAAGGAAATAATTCGTTCTTGTTAGAAAATCTCGATGGGAAAATCATTAACACCCATATCAACCATAATTACCTGAAGCATTTTATGCAGTAATGAAATTCCAAACCACCATTGTACATATCGGTTTGATTTTCTTGTTTTAATTTACAGTTTTTCGTCTTTTTGGTAAGTTTGTACTTTTACATTAGATAAGATCGATTTTGTTGATTTCATAAAAAATAGAAATATAAAAACAAATAGTGCATAACATTTATCTTATGATAGGATTATGAAATTTCTCATGTTTATTTTGCAAATAGAATAATTATCGATAGTCGAGAGATAAAGATGCATCATAAACCGACAATCATGTTTCAGAAAAAAAAATAGCTATCTCACAAAATAGGTGATACAATTACAATGTTTTTGCTTGAGAATACTAATGGAATCCAAGGTATGAAATTATAAGATCATTGTTGTTCAAAAAAACATGGTAAAAGAAATCTTGTAGATTCCAAATAAATTTACACTCATGTAAGAATGGTGATGCAATAATAAAAAAAAAATCAGAAAATATAAAACTTTGAGCCTTCGAACTAAATGAAAAATAAGTTGAAGGGAAAAAGTAAAGAAAACATGAATAAAAGAAGCTCATAAATCAGGAAGTAGATTTGGATAAGAATAGGATCCCTTTTAAAACCTTTGACTTTCCGGTCTGTTCCCATCCATCATATCTGAAATATTTGATTTTTTTTTTTCCACTTCCTTACCTTGAATCTCTACAGAAAGAAAAAATTCGCCCTTACTCAGGAAACCTAAAAAACTAGACCTTCAAAATGAGAATAAGCGAACATTTTATAATTCCTCTGATTTTAACTGGAAGAAAGTATTTCTAGTCTAATCCTGACTACCTTGACCCCTTTATCAGATTTTAAAATGATTAGTTTCACTCAAGGAAAGTCCCTGGAAATTAAAACTTCTCCGTGATAACTTCATTGTAGGTAAAGGTATTTTGAAGGTCAGTAGATAATTAGTCCAGATTAAATAAAAGTGAGTTGATAGACCTTCTATGCTAAATTATAAACATATATCATCCCACGTATGAAACATACAAGTTGATTGCCCCCACTTAAGAAATATTAAAATATAAGACGAATAGTGAAAGGAAATTTAAAATTCGATTGCCCCCATTCTGTCCAAAAGAGATGATGAAAGGAAATTCATTTAAATGATTTCCCTCATCTCAACAAAAGTGAAAATTGAAGTGGTGAAAGGAAATTCAATGGGAAATGTATATAACTTCACCAGGGTACTGAACAAGCTCGCTGGTAGTGAAACAATGTCTATGATATCTGCAAGGCTGCTATACATGTATACAATGCTCTCTGGTGGTTATTTCATTTTCTGACAAGATCTTCATTCTGAACCAACAAGGGACCTCCCCCGAACTAAATCATTTAATGTTTACTATACCTTGATGCGAAAAAAATTGACCAAAGTATGATAGCCTTGTAAAAGTTGTTTTGATTATCTTAAGCAGACCCGAAATCGGTTTCAAGGAAAATAAATCTTAATAGCATAAACTCGAGGTTGGTGAACGATCAAGTTTTTGAAAGTTTTATGAGATATGGTTAAAGTCTAATATCCTTTTGTGTGTCTTCTCAAAGGTGCTTTCCCAAAAATCCACTGATGACTCCATTAACCCAATAAAGGCACTTGGTCTACAGTTCTTCCATGCCTCACAAGGAGACACGATCACCAGATGGAGCCTATGTTGGAACATATTTAAAATTATAATCTTAAATAATAAATCATTGTTTTCTTCCTTAAATAATACACAAGGTTCACCTTCGATCGTTTCTCCCCACTGATCGAATGACTCTTCTTTCCCTAATGTTTTGGAGCCACCTGAATGTCAAAAAGTTCAAGCCTCTAGACAGTTGTCTTTGAACTTTCATATTTCAGAGTTTCACGCTTTAGGCTTTCCTACATACAACTTTCTCGAAGTCTCGATATCCGAAAAAATGTGGATAAAAAAAGGTTAAACCAACTTTAAATAAATTAATCTCGATTAATATTAATCAATAGTGTCACGATTTCAGAGTTCAGGCCCTTGCCATCTATCATATCCCTAACTCATGAAACTTGAACTCTCGAACATCTTAAGTAGTAAGCTGGATTAATTAAGGATTAAGATAGGTTAATAAATAATTAATCCCTTTGCAATTTCACATTTTGGAATTCATATCTTGAACTCTTATCTAATATCCCGAGGCCCGAAACCGCGAAATAACTCTTAACGATAAACATGATTAATTAAATATTAAATACGATTAAAAATTAATTAATCCCTACGCGATTTTGTGTTTCGAGAATCTTATCTCGAAATGTTATCTGATATCCCGAAGTCGAAAACCGTGAAATACTATATGGTTAAACGCAATTAGTTAACAGTTTAAATATAAAAAAATTCGTGATTAATATTTCGTTGAATCATAACTCGGGTAAATTCAAATGTTGATTGTCAAAGTTTCGAATTAAAAACCAGTAGAAATTAATGACATTAATAATCAACCTACGACAGTCATTCCAAATCCACTGCCTAAATCTTTTTCATTAAGGAAATTAAATACCTCATCAGTAGAGATATTTGTAAATCGATGCAATTAAAGGAAAAAGATATCGAAGTTTGAATTTCATTGTGCGTTTTCACAGAACAACAGGTTTTCAAGATAAATATTTTTGTACATTTCCTGTGACAAGTAGCAGAGTTCTGAGGTCGTGATACCATGGACCCACGAAAAGTATCTGAAGAATCTAGTGAGAGCTCGAACCAAAACACATATGTTATTTCTAACACTTCGCCCAAAAGCATAGACACAATTAAAACCTAGATGTAGATATTCAATATTATACAACATGAATTGGTGAACTCACCAGATGATTCAAGCGACGAGGAGACTGAGACCCTGGATACCAAATACAAAACTATTTCCCAATAAGAGATGCATAAGATTAGTACTCTCGACTTGAGAATTTCAGAGCCAACTCCCATGGCATATATGCTATTTCCTCACTAGAGCCTCACCAGATGTGTGTAGCCATGATGATGTGTAGAATCTATGGGAAGGAAAACACTGCACATTTTTTATTACCATGGGTGCCTATTATGCATATAGTAGCAGAGGGGTATTCTTTTGATTGGGCCAAAATATTGTCCGATAATTTGGTTAGGGAGATTACAGAATATCAGTCACTGAAAGCCAAGGAAAAACCTACCCCATTTTACATGTCGGCTTATATCATGGATGCCACCTATTTTATGAATCCATTTCCTCTGATGGTATGGAGATGGACTCCAAACAATGTTGAACCGATACATTTTTACCATTAGAATATTTGGGAGGATAAAGAAAAAGATTTCTTCTACGAAGTCTGCAATTATGTGGTGGTGCGAATGCATTCCGCTATATATGGCTTCCCACCTCCCAGGATTTCTGATAGAATAGTGACCAACTTGGGGAAGATAGCAGACTGGTACATCGAAGAGAACTTCTCTTATATTAGGGTTTTTTGTTGTTCATTTCCTCCACATGCCCTGCAAGAATTTCTACTAGATCGATTGGTCTGTTGTGAAGTAGCACATCAAACTGTTCTTGGGGGAATTAGTAAGGAATTGAAAGTAGTGAAGAAAAGGGTATGGCCCACTTTTCCCATACAGATTGGTATGTTTTCACTGTTGGATTTTGGCCATTCGAAAGTAGAGTCCATGACCCTCGATGAAATCAAGCTTGTCAATATCGAATTCAGGAAGCACGATCCACAAAAGATCATAGGTAATTGTTAGGACCCTATAATGTACCTTTTTGCTCACACTTTTTCCTATCATTACATCCTTTTCCCACTCATATTTAAGCCAACATTATCACCTTAATCTATTTTTCTAAAGGTATACAATGTTTCTTCTCTTTGCTATATGTTTAATTTGTTTTACATGTAATTTTACATTACTCTCATACTTAGCCATTAATTAGAAATATATAGTTGTTGGAACAGTTTGAAGACTGCAATTAATATATCATTGTTGCTTGAAGACCATGTTGTTGAAACAACCAAATAGTACGCAGATCCCGTTGCTGAAACAATCTGTGATTTGTGATGCTGAAACAACATTTCACATACAACAGTAACAAGAAGGAGTTGTTACACTAGCTGCAACAGCTGTACCTTAAGCCAACACCATTACAACCATTGTTGCTACTTGAAGACCACGTTGTTGAAATAGTCAAATAGTACGCAAATCCTGTTGCTAAAATAGTTCGTGATTTGCGATGCTGAAACAATATTTCACATACAACAGTAACAAGAAAAGATAAATAAAGGACTCGTTACATCGGCCGCAATAGTTGTACCTCAAGCCAACACCATTACAACCATTGTAACAACATTTTTCTACGGAAGATCAAAATATCCTATTCCAGCATAGAAGATTAGATCAAACTAAGAATAGGATTTGTACGTACACATGTAGTTTTATGCTTAATTGTATTAAGAGGATTCTCCTCTTTAAATAGGGAAGAAATCGGTATTAGAGGGGAGATTACAGAAGGCTTAGCTAGAAAGGAATTATAGAGAAGGAGTATGTTCACTTTGGATATTGTAACTCGTCACATTTGACAGATGAATAGAAGATCATTCTGAGCATTTCTTTTTAGTTCCTTTTGATCTGGGGAATCTTGTGAGAACGAGAGGGCCCACCTTCTTCACAAGATTCACCCATTAGTTTTTGTAGTGTGTTGGTATTGTTTTTATCTATACCCTGTTAAAACTCTGTTTTGCTGAAAATCTATTTCCACTGATTGTTACATCGTTTTCATACAATTCATTCCTAGGTAATTGTTAATCATTTTGATTGGTAATCCTATTTTCAGAATGAGTTTATGAAAGTGTGATAGTCAAAGACAGGTGTTGAAGATTCCTACTTTGGTGAATAAGGTCTTGTTCTCTATTACAGAATAGTTAGTCTTCAGTAATTGTTAATCATTTTGATTGGTAATTCTGTTTGCAGAATGAGTTTATGAAAGTGTGATAGTCAGAGACAGGTGCTGAAGATTCCTACTTTGGGGAATAGGGTCCTGTTCTCTGTTACATAATAGTTAGTCTTCTTTGTAGTATGCTGAAAGGTTCCTTTTTCCTAGGTTGTTGTTTCTTAATGTAATCTAGGATTATTCTAATAATTATTTCCTTTTGAATCTTAAACTTTGCAATAGATAGATTGCTTTTACTGTAATTCATAGTAGAACTTCAGTCTGTTCAAAGCAAGGTGTGATTAGTGTAACTTTTACTACAACTTTGGATTGCTTTTGAGATTGAGCATATATAGTGTGTGATTGCCTTTGAAATAAACAAAATTTCCTGGGTTGACAATTTATGTAACACTTGATTGCTTTAATTAATAAGAAATTATAGTGACCAACATTTTGGCGCCGTTGTCGGGGAAGGAAATTATAGATTTCAAAAGAATTTACGTTTTTATTTCAGATGTACAGATTTCATGAGAGGACGAGGACCCCCCAAGGAAACTGACCCTACAGGTGGCAGGGGAAGAGGAAGAGGAGGAAGAAAAACCTTTATCGACATGATTATATCAAAATCTAAATCTGTTGTTCCTCAATGACCAAACTCTCGAAAACCAAAGCCTCAACCTTCCTTTCAAGCAAACTTTGAAACAGAGTTAGTTGAAAAACTAGTAGACAACATTAAGGATCGAGCAAGTGCAGTAGGGGAACAAATAGAAGAAACCATGGATGGATATAATGAAGAACTGCACCATGAAGAACAGGTAGGTCTTGAAGCAGAGGTAAACGATGAAAACCCTTTTTCTACCTTAGGATTTCCTATTGGTGATCTTCCTAGAGGATTAGCTCCCATGAAGAATATTCCACTTTCATCTTTACCTAAGTTTCATGGTTTATCTTCTGAAGATCCTGATGAATTCCTTTTCGAGTTTGACATATTATGCAGAAGTTATGATTACATTTCCAATGCTAAAAAATTAAAGCTATTCCCAGCAACATTAAAGGGAAATGCATTAAGATGGTTCATGAGTCTTGGAGGTCATGTAATCACAACATGGGATCAGATGAAAAMAAAATTTCTGCACAAATATCAAGACTATTTCCGAACAAGAGAAAAAAGAGGAACTATTTAAGATGATACAGAAAGAGGATGAAAATCTAGAGGAATTTKTGGAAAGGCTATATTATAATCTACAAAGATCCAGTCACCCCGATGTAAGTAAAGATATTCTTAAAACAATATTATTAAAAGGAGTAAGGGATGATTGTCTAGATATGCTGAATATGCTTGGAAAAGGGGACATATCTAAAAAATCATATGATGAAATTGTTAACCTCTGTAAAATATGTTCAAGAGGAGCTACAAGGAATAGATCAAATAGCAGGGATACCACATTTTCAAGAGTTCAAAAATTAGCCAGTGGAGGAGCAACAAGAGCCGAAATAGGTAATCTACTTGAGGAATTTAAAACTGAAATGTTAAATTCTTTTGCTTCACAAATTGACACCTTGCAGATTAAAAAGAAACAAGCCGAAGCAGAAGCAACTCTGTCCATATTTTGTTCCAAATGTAGAGAAAAGAACCCACGAAGGGAATGCCCATTGGAAAAAAAGCCAATTTGCACCATTTGTGATAAGGATCATGAAACTCAACAATGCCCTTCTTTACTAGGAATCAAAGTAGCATTACAACCAACTGATGAAGAAGATGAAACTATATATATGTTGACACAGAGAAGGAAATTGAAACCACAGGGACAAGGTATGAATCCTAACATGCCATTTACATCTTCTAATCGTTGGAATAATTATCCTTCTTTTAGTCAAGCAAATTACCCTCCCTTTAACCAAATGCAATACCCAACCTCCAATCAAATGAATTACCCACCCATGCAACAAACAAACCCTCCCTTTGAAGACCCAACAATATGGACACCTTGGCCTTCACAACAACAACCTTACCTTAACCAATGGAATCCAAATTGGAGAGGTCAACAACCCTCGTTCCCAAATCAATTTCCTCAATTTCAATTAAAAGTTCAGCAACCACTCTCTTTACCATCAGGTGCTCCACCAAATAATCAAATGATGAGGCCCCAACTACCTATACAACCTAACCCTAACCCCAATCATAAGGTTGTACAGTGCATTGATATTCAAAACTAGCCTATACTTTCTCTTTTCCCTACACAATGCAATGATATTCATTTACGATCTGGGAAAATAGTAGAACCTATCATTGATGATGTTACCTCCTCTGATTTCGATAAAGAAGAAATAAAAAAACACGATTTACTTGAAGAGGTACAACCGTCCTCAAACACTGTTGCTAAAATAGTAGAACCACCATTCCCTGAGCATTTAGCTTTGACTAAAACTCCTGAGCCACCTGCTTTCAATATTCTATGGGAATTACAAAATCTCTATGTCAAAATTCCACTATTACAAGAACTAAGAGATGTACCAAGTTATGCCAGAACTATGCGAGACATTTGTGTTAAGAAACCCGGTAGGAAAACTAAAGAGCCCCTCACAGTTCATGTCATGGGTGATTTGTCTACACTAATGTCTGGTAAAGATCCTCTAGTTAAATATGGTGATACCGGCCATCCTACTGTCACAGTGCAAATTGGAAAAATAATAATCCCTCGATTTCTGGTCGACTTAGGTGCTGCTATCAATATTATGACTCTTGAAACTTCACAACTGTTACAACTAAAGAATGAAATAAGAGATACCCCAACCATTCTAGAATTAGCTGACTATTCTACAATCAAACTGGAAGTAGTCATTGAAGACCTAATCATCTCAGTTGAGTCCTGGAATTATCCAGCTGACTTTGTGGTATTACAACCTAAAACAAAGTTGAGGGGTCATCCTCTAATTTTGGGCAAGCCTTGGCTAGCCACAACATATGCCTTTATCATCTGCAAATTTGGTTTAATGATAATTTCCAATGGATATGAAACCAAACAACTTACCCTCTACCCTCACGCGACACCCTTGATTAATAATGACAATTCCTTATGGGTGGACTTTAATGATCAAACTACTCAACCTATCTTGACTATGAGACAAGCCTTAAGCCTTAAAGATGCCACTGAGGATGAAGTAATTAATAATTTTATTTGTGAACCCTCCTCTGTGACTCCAGAAACACATAATCAACTTGCTACACTTTTGGAGTCAGATACCCAGGAAAACCTTAACTCTAAATACCTACCTCAACCATCAGCTACCATCTCTTCTAAAAGTATACCAGTAGAAATTGAACCTAGAAAAACAATGAATATAAACTCCAACTTGACAGTTTCTGAAACACCGCAATTAATGAAGTTACTTCTTGAACATAAGGAAGCATTCGCATGGGACTATACATATATGAAGGGAATCTCTCCTGAATTATGTACTCATCGTATCTATATCAAGGAAGATTGTCGACCGATCTACCAATCTCAACGACGAATGAACCCTAATTTAAGAGAAATTCTTAAATAGGAACTTAAAAAAATGCTTAATGCAGGGTTTATATATCCTATATCTGATAGTGAATGGGTTTCCCCATTGGTAATAGTTCCTAAGAAAAATGGGAAATGGAGAGTGTGTGTAGATTATAGAGCCTTAAAAAAATCCACTCAAAAAATCACTTTCCATTACCATTCATTGATCAGGTGTTTTATTCTTTTTTCCTTCATTTTTTAGAAAACGCTTTCCCGATGATGGACCACACTAGTTTGGTCCGAAACGTCGAATATCAGAAAACCTATGTGATGAATCCGAAAGAACTCTCTGAACAAAACAATGGTCGCAAAAGTCTTAGAACATAAATGTTAGATAGTTTTCCAGGGAAGAAATTCTTCTCTTTCTTAGATGGTTTCAGTGGGTATAACTATATCAAAATTTCACCCAAAGACCAAGATAAGACCACTTTTACTAGCCCATGGGGAACTTTTTCTTATAGAGTCCTCCCATTTGGACTATGTAATGCACCAACAACCTTTCAAAGGGCAGTTATAGGAATCTTTTCTGACATGATTAATGACTCTATGGAAATTTTTATGGATGATTTTACCCCTTATGGTGTCTCTTTTGAGGAAGCACTACAAAATCTTGAGAAAGTACTTAACTGATGTATACAAGCCCACCTCTCCTTAAGCACTGAAAAATGTCATATGATTATGAGTGAAGGAGTGGTACTTGGACACTTTATTTCATCTCAAGGAATTCAGGTAGATCCATCCGAGATACAAGTCATTAAATACCTTCCTATTCCTAAAACCCAAACAGACGTGAGAAGTTTCTTAGGACATGTTGGATACTATAGAAGATTTATCAATTTTTTTTCCAAAATAGCTTCTCCTTTGTTTGTGTTACTTATGAAAAATACTGAATTCAAGCAGACTAATCTTTGCCAGGAAGCATTTGATAAACTAAAACATCAGTTATCTACAAATCCTATTTTGAGAGGACCTGATTGGGCACTTCCCTTTCATATATCCTCTGATGCTTCAGATACCGCAATAGGAGCTGTCTTGGGACAAGAAGAAAATCATCTCCCTTATTCTATCTACTTCATTAGCAAGAATATGAGTCCCGTTGAACTTAACTATAAAGTTACCGAAAAGGAATTTTTAGCAGTTATTTATGCTATTAATAACTTTCGACATTACATCACTGGCTATTCTACTTTTGTCCATACTGATAACTCAATTATTAAATATTTAATTAACAAATCTGTCACAAATGCTCGAGTCACCAGATGGTTACTATTATTGCAAGAATTTGATATTATAATTGTAGATAGACCAGGAAAAGAAAATGTAGTTTTTGATTTCCTTTCTTGGTTAACACCTGATGATAGTACTCCAGTAGATGATTCCTTTCCTGATGAATATTTATTTGCAGTATCTGCTCACTCACCATGGTATGCAGACATCACTAATTATTTGGTTGCAGGAAAGTTACCACCACACCTATCCCACCGAGAGAAAAGAAAAATCATTCAACAAAGTGCTCGGTATAGCTAGATAAATGGGTGTCTTTTCCACATAGGACTTGATCAAGAAATCCGAAGATGCATTAGAGAAGATGAGGTTTATGATTTACTAAAAGCTTGTCATGATGGCCCTTGTGGAGGGCATTTTTATGATAAAAGAACAACACATAAAATTCTCAGGATGGGTTATTATTGGCCCTCACTTTTTAAAGATGCAAAGAAATATGTTCGGGCCTATGATAGATGTCAAATAATGGGTCAACCTAATCATAGAGATGAAATTCCATTAAACCCCTAGGTAGTACTCGAACCATTTGAAAGATGGTCCTTAGACTTTGTAGGACCTATTAACCCTCTATCCAATCAAAAAGTTTATATATTAGTTTGCATAGATTATATGACCAAATGGGTGGAGGCTAGAGCACTCCATATATCTATTGAAGAAGATGTTCTAGATTTTTTATTTGAAGATATCTTTATGAGATTTGGAGTGCCTAGAGAATTAGTCACAGATGAAGGACCTCCTTTCAACTCTCATGATTTTAAAGCCACCCTTCAAAAATATCATATTCATCATAGAATGACTACACCATACCACCCCCAAGCCAATGGACAATTGGAAAGAACAAACAAAGTAATAGAATCCATTCTCACAAAATCAATGAAGGAAAACTAAAAGGATTGGTCTCAAAGGCTCCCTGAAGCATTATGGGCCTACAGAACTATCTGGAGAAATACGACAGGATTCTCCCCCTATGAATTAGTTTATGGAAAACGTTTTGTCTTTCCTGTAAAATTTGAAATCAAAACCTTAAGGACTGCTTTAGCTGTTAACCTTGATTTGACTGATGCACAGAAAGACAGGTTGCAGCAGCTTAATGAATTGGATTAAAAAAGATTAGATGCCATTCACTAGACAACTATGATTCAAAAACAAAGAAAAAAATGGCATGATAAAATCATCAAGCATAAGAAATTCCAAAAAGGTCATTGGGCTCTATTGTATGATTCTCAATTTAAATAATTTCAAGGGAAACTACGTACAAGATGGCTAGGACCTTACAAAGTGGGTACTGTTTTCCCCAATGGAACAGTAAGGCTCCTAACAATTGATGACTCTAAAACACCATTATTAGTGAATGGTCATCGACTCCATCTATACCAACGCCCCATTTCCAAAGAAGATTTTAAGGCCACATGTGTGGAAGATTCACATTATCTCTTTTTAGAGGAGCCTCCTTCCCCTCATTGCAATTAATTTTTCTGAATTTTATTTCTTTAGTATTAGATTAAATTTCTTTTACTAATAATCCATGTCAAGGAATGGCATGTTACAATTGATTCTTTTGCAGATTCTCGATCTAGAAAAGGCCTACCAAGAAAGTAAAATCTTACTACAAGAAGATCCAAGCTTCATTTTGTGAAGCATTGCTCCCTCTTTCTTCAATCCATTCGTCTTCATTTCCCATTCAACATCCCCATCATTCATCCTTCTTTATTTTCTTTCCTTTCCATTCCCTTTCCCCATTTTTCCCATTGCTGAAACACCACTCTTCAACAACATTTTCCTCATTTTCTCCATTTTTCCCATTGTTGAAACACCACTCCTTAGCAACATTTTTCCTCATTTTCACCTTTGCTGAAACACCACTATTCAACAACATTTCTCCCATTTTCCCATCGCTGAAACACCACTCTTCAACAACATTTTCCCCATTTTTCCCATTACTGAAACACCACTCTTCAACAACATTTTTCCCATTTTCCCATTGCTGAAACACCACCCTTCAAAAACATTTTCCTCATTTTCCTTACTACTAAATCACCATTTCTTCAGCAGTATTTTCCATTGTTAAAACATCACTCTTCAACAAACATTTTCCCATTCTTTTCTTATTGCTAAAACACCACTTTTTCAAGCATTTCCTATCATAAAAACATCTTCTTCAGCTCTTTCGCTCTCACTTCTCCTATTTTCATACTACATTTTGTCCTTTCACTACCTTCTCCCATGATTAACCAAACCCTTGATACAATTTCTCTCATAAATTCAAAGTCTCTCCCATGGTTGTTGCAGATCTATTATGGACAGACACTATATTTTTCGAAGCACGAATCAAAGGTAAAGATGAGGTATGCAAACTTTATATGTAAATACAATTGAACTATGGCTAATGAGAAGATCCCGATTCATTATTACCATTCACTTAAATTCACTATTTTAGATGTAGTTGGGGGGGGGGGATATCAAAATTTTATGCCATCATTTCACACGAACCGACTACCGTCACTTCTTTTTACCCATCATTTCATTTTTTTTTCACCATCATTTGCATGTCCTCATCCACAAAACTTACTCTGTTCAGGTGTGGTTACTCGACTCTCTGACTGTGCATTCTACTGAGATGAATAGATATGGGAGGTCATGTTATATGATACGAACCTGCCACGACAACCCTGCTAGAATTGTATCCATAAGTCTACCAAATCTTTCAGTAGGCAGGTTGGCTGGGTTATTTTCAGAGGCTCTAGGGATTTGATCAACAACAGGTTCTTCAATTTGCTCAGAATCTTCAACAAGACCATTCTATTGTTCAAGGGGTTTGGATTCCAGTCACATAGGATGATATCACATAGGTTTCGGGTCTTCCCGTCACTGGCATTCACTGTTTCAGCCACAAACACATTATCCTTAATGCCTAACAAGATTTTCTCTTACCAGGAGAACAAGTTGAGCTTAAAGGCTGGGGTGTTCAACTTAGCTTGTTGCCGCCTCCTTGGTCGAAAGTTGCATAGTTTGTCAATCACTACCTTACCTGTGAAGGCCAATACCAGGTATTTTACCAGTCTAACTTTGTCTCGTTATCTCATTTACGACGTGCTAGACTAGTCAACATTCCTTACTATCTGCTCGGATGTCTTAGAAATATGTCGCATTATTGTAAATAGGCTAAAAATCCAACCATTTCCCTCACCCATCATCGTCTTGTTCAATTACTCATCCAAAAGGGTTTTACCCAACAAAAACCTCTCCTAAACAACCCACCCATAAACCCTCAGGAAGCTACTGAACATCCTGAAAATCCTCATGAAGAGAAACCACAAAACCTTCCCGACTTTCCGGAAATACCTATTAATCCGCCTACAGACCCAATTGATCCAATTAACCCTCCTACCATACCAAGTCTGCCCCATAATTTACCAGAATCATCTACCCCTAATGTTCATATCCTTAGCGATGATTCTGAAGAAAATAAACCTGATAACCCTCCCTGCCCCATCACTGAGGAAAAACCCATACACAAAATAAAGAAGCAAACTGCTACTTTTCCTTCCTTTTACCTAAAAAATGAACCAGGGATTCAACAAAAGCATCCACTACTTCCATTACCCTAAACCCCCAACCCATTTTGCTAAAAACCCATACACCTCCACCCTCCCAAATCCTGGAATTTTTACCTGTTGAACCCACGGGCACTGAAACACAAGAACCAGAGGCCCAAGGTGTTGCGAAATCATTTTCTTTACATCAAGTAGTTGTCACACAAGAACCAACTACTCATTTAGTAGCTATCACACAAGAACCAACTACTCATTTAGTAGCTGAAACATAAGAACCAGCTATAACTGTTACACAAGAACCAACTGCTGACTTCATTCCTAAAATACAAGAATCAGATGACCTGGGTGATGCAACAATAACTGTCACACAAGAACCAACTACTCATTCAGTAGCTAAAACACAAGAACCAGTTATAGCTGTTACACAAGAACCAACTACAACTGAAACACAAGAACTAGCTCCTGACCTTATTCCTGAAATTCAAGAATCATATGCCTAGGGGGATGAAACACTATTTTATTTACATCAAGTAGCTAAAACACAAGAATTAGATGTTGATTTTGTAGCCGCTCCACAAGAACTAGCTACTGAGGTTGTGACCATTACAAAAAAACCAGTCACCCCTCCTGATACACCGATGACATATCAACAACCAGAACCAACAATGGCTTCTCTCTTACAAGAGAATGAGTTTCTAAAATCAGAACTGGAAGCTTACAAGCAAGATATGGTAATGGAAAAGGAAGCCTATGATAGGGAACTTAATTTGTATACCATGGCTCGCATAGCGGCCATGGCAGAGAAAAACACAAAATATGATCAATATAGAGAGTATATGTGCAACCAATGTGGGGATATTTATGATTAAGCAGGCTACAAAGTGGTTCAAATTCCAATGCCTGGAGCTTCCCCTGCACCTATGACTTTTGCAGTTAAAAAAGAGGAACGTCTTACTGTTACACAAGAACCAGTAGGACCTTCAAAAATTCTAAAAAGAAAAGCTAATCTATAGGAACCCTGGACTACAACAACTGTTAAATCTGAAGCTCTTGTTTTCATTAGTAAAGTTGTTCAAAATCTACCTGTTTATGAATCTATCAGTACCCCTACTTTTGTGGAACAAGCCACTCAGACTCTACCTCGGCCTACCACATACGATGTTGAAACACAAACTCTGCCTATTGATGAATCTACCCCTACTTTTGTGGAACAAGCCACTCATACTCTACCTCAGCCTACCACTTGCGATGCTAAAACACAAACTCAACCATGGAATGAGCAGGAAATAATGGACAAATGGAAAAAGGAGTCCACTATTACACAAGACAAAAGTTTGTAGGAGCACAAACTACTTTAGCTGAACCACATCTATTCAAACTAGGAAGCTTTGGAGAAAACACCCAAAGAATTTTGTGCCCATAAGAAGCAAAATGAAGAGTTAAAAGGAAAATTGCTCCTGATGTTTGATTTGGTACAAAAATTATTGGCTGCTAGGAAACCATCCTCAAATTACTCTCTTTTCCTTATAGAACGACTTGCATTCTTTCAGATAAATCAACAAAGAAGGAAGACCCTATGCAGTGCTCAAACCAGAAGATTTTTTTCAAACTTTTGCAGAAGCCTCTACTACTGATCAACATCTATTATGTGAGGTATATCTTCATAATGAAGCCATTCCTGAGAAAAAACAACTTAATCTTAACCCTCTTGTTGGTGATATCCAGATTCGGGCACTTGTCTCCTTCCTTACCGACCATATTACATGGAAAAATGATTTTCTATGTGCCAAGCATAATGAAGATAACCATCTCCTCTAGATACGGCCAGAAACATAGAACGCTGCCACCTTTGTTGCAGAATATTATCAATTTTTGAAGAAACCAGGGATGACTCAATACATACGACAATTACAGGCAATAGTACTTCAGGATTGTCAACAGTTCATTAAATCCATAGAGATCACGACCCCAAAAGAAAATAACATGTTTTGGCAGCAATCTTCTAAGAAAAGGCAGGATCACAACCCCTTTAGTCCTACCAATCTTGAGACAACAATCTCCCGGGTACCTAGTTACATCAAATGTGTCCAACAATGTGATGAAAATTGGATAGGTTATCAGTTCCATTTTCCCATTCTGTGGATGCCAGAAGAGAAGTATCAAGTTCATCATAAGTTGCCAAGAAGGTTGAAGCAACAGCCTGGCAAAGGCTACAACGTGTTCAAGGATTCAGAGCTCCAACAAATATTACTTTCTACAACTACTGCTTAAGTAATTTGCACGCACAGAGTCGGTATCCAGATTCTAATTCAGATTGAAGTTGCTTGAGGGCATGCAACCTTTTTAGTTGGGGGGGATGTTAGGACCCTATAATGTACCTTTTTTCTCACATTTTTTGCTATCATTAAATCCTTTTCCCACTCATATTTAAGACAACATTATCACCTTAATCTATTTTTCCAAAGGTATATAACATTTCTTCTCTTTTCTATATGTTTAATTTGTTTTACATGTAATTTTACATTACTCTCATACTTAGCCATTAATTAGAAATATATAGTTGCTGAAACAGTTTGAAGACTGCAGTTAATATATCGTTGCTGCTTGAAGACCATGTTGCTGAAACAGCCAAACAGTACACAGATCCTATTGCTGAAACAGTCTGTGATTTACGATGCTGAAACAACATTTCACATACAACAGTAACAACAAGGAGCTGCTACACTAGACGCAACAGTTATACATTAAGACAACACCATTACAACCATCGTTGCTACTTGAAGACCATGTTGCTGAAACAGTCAAACAATATGCAAATCCCGTTGCTGAAACAGTCCGTGATTTGCGATGTTGAAACCATATTTCACATACATCAGTAACAAGAAAATATAAATAAAGGAGTTGTTACATCGGCCGCAACAACTATACCTCAAGCCAACACCATTACAACCACTGTAACAACATTTTTCTACGGAAGATTAGAATATCCTATTCCAGCATAGAAGATTAGATCAGACTAAGAATAGGATTTGTACGTACACACGTAATTTTATGCTTAATTGTATTAAGAGGATTCTCCTCTTTAAATAGGGAAGAAATCAATATTAGAGGGGAGATTACGGAAGGCTTAGGTAGAAAGGAATTATAGAGAATGAGTGTGTTCACTTTGGATATTGTAACTCATCACATTTGACAGATGAATAAAAGATCATTCTGAGCATTTCTTTTTAGTTCCTTTCATTCTGGGGAATCTTGTGAGAAGGAGAGGGCCCACCTTCTTCACAAGATTCACCCATTAGTTTTTGTAGTGTGTTGGTATTGTTTTTATCTAAACCCTGTTAAAACTCTGTTTTGTTGAAACTCTGTTTCCACTGACTGTTACATCGTTTTCATACAATTCATTCCTAGGTAATTGTTAATCATTTTGATTGGTAATCCTGTTTGCAAAATGAGTTTATGAAAGTGTGATAATCAGAGACAGGTGCTGAAGATTCCTACTTTGGGGAATAGGGTATTGTTCTCTGTTATAGAATAGTTAGTCTTCAGTAATTGTTAATCATTTTGATTGGTAATTCTGTTTGTAGAATGAGTTTATGAAAGTGTGATAGTCAAAGACAGGTGCTGAAGATTCCTACTTTGGGGAATAGGGTCATGTTCTTTGTTACAGAATAATTAGTCTTCTTTGTAGTATGCTGAAAGGTTCCTTTTTCCTAGGTTGTTGTTTCTTAATGTAATCCAAGATTCTTCTGATAATTATTTCCTTTTGAATCTTAAACTCTGCAATAGATAGATTTCTTTTACTGTAATTCAGAGTAGAACTTCAGTCTGTTCAAAGCAAGGTGTGATTAGTGTAACTTTTACTACAACTTTGGATTGCTTTTGAGATTGAGCATATACAGTGTGTGATTACCTTTGAAATAAACAGACTTCCCTGGGTTGACAATTTATGTAACACTTGATTGTTTTAATTAATAAGAAATTATAGTGACCAATAGTAATCACATGGCCCTCTACAATTTGAAAATATATGAACATGAAGATTCTCCTCAAAACAAAATATTTCAAGGAGCAAGGTCCTATGAGGAAGTCTTAAGTCGATTTCAAACTATGGCTCCAGAAAAAATGGTCAAGTTTTATAACTTCTAGAAGAATCGAAGAAATAGACTTCCCAAAGTATTGCAGGGAGAAACCCCAATGCCTCCGACTGCATAGAGAATTGAGACCTAGAGTTTAGAAACAGGGAGCTCCAGTGGACAGGATGCTCAAGAACATCTAGAGAAAACTGAGGTTTTAATGCATGTGGAGTACACCACGTTGAAAAACCCACTAAGTGATCAATATAAAGCTCAGGTTGAAGCCTTGAAAAAAAAGGGAGAAGAACAACCACCATTCACACCAGATAAATCAACCACTATTACAGACGGGCAACAACCATCCACCGAAATAGGTATCCCCATCCAATCTATCACACCTCTACAGTCCAATAGAGGGAACCCTAGTGCCGAAATGGTATTCATAGAATATCTTATGTCTATTTCGGTAGAAGAGATGCCCCCTTAGAACATCTTCTTCAACAAGAAGAGAAACTCTATAGTAAAAAAAGAAGTACATCAAAGGGAGGGTGTGTCTGTCAACAGGCATACAATATTGTATGATGGACAAGCCCAGGAATAAATAGATTTCTCTATGGATGTGGAAGATTCATTGGGATCCTTTTCCACAAAAAACCATTTTTCAGTTGGCAACCTAAAGGAAAAGTTGAAGAAGAAGGATCTGCTAGTGATCCAGTTGCGAGATCAAGTAAATACTGTGGAACAAGAGGTCAGGAGAGAAATGAATAAAGTCTTTGAGAATATTAGAGCCCATGACAGGCAAGAAATTCAACAACTCAATATCAACCTTGATGAGATTCAAAAAAGTTCACAGATGAGTAGAGAACACTAGTACATATTGTAAAAATTCCGACGTTTTATTTGCGGCGTTATGGACAAAATTGTCCATATTGTCGCAAAATAGAGAAAATTTATAAAAAAAATAAATCATGTTGCCCGATAATATCACTATTTCCATGTTGACGTCTCTCTTGCCACGTTAACGTCGGTCTTTCCACATTAACGTCGGTCTTTCCACATTTTTTACTGGAACATCTCTCGTTTTCCACTGGAACGTCTCTTTTGCCATGTTTGTGAAGATGTATGTCTCTCTTGCCACGTTAACGTCGGTCTTTCCACGTTAACGTCGCTCTTGCCATGTTTTCCACTGGAACGTCTCTCTTGCCACATTTTCCACATGGAACGTCTCTCTTGCCACGTTTGTGAAAAGGTATGTCACAATTGCGACGTTTTGGAAACTAGGTTTTCCCCTCCAACGGTCACCTTAATATGTTCACCAAGTCAAAATACCAATGGTCACTTAGGACTTTTTTACATCGGAATTGTGATGTTACAAAATCTATAAATATGTTTCATTTGACAGATGTTGTGACAAGTTTTCTATAATAACGACGCTTCTTACTTCTTGAAGAAGAAGTAACGAGTAAACTGGAGTGCCAACAGTGTAGTAAAGAGGATGCTCCAATGATATTTTAACAGAGGGAATCTTGCATCTTCACATGAGATATCATCAAGACAAGATGGTAGAGGAAAATTATCAGTGCCATTATTCAATTCAAGATCAACATCGCACACCATGTCTTGAGAAAAGCTAAGGTTTGCAATGAAAAGCATAAGGTATATGTTGCAGCCATTATCTTTGCCTGAGACTTCTTCTGATGACCATTTTTCTAGACAAAGGGAAGATACCATGCCCATTGGGCACTCTTCATCATTAGCAATATCTTCCACCCTTAAA
>ML780836.1:278756-312208 GCA_009831015.1 Picea engelmannii
GTCCTATTACCTTGCTGCACACTTGTAATATTATATATGAACTATTGTTTTGTTCCAATGGGAGTCGGTTTTGAGCGAAGGGGCATCCTTTTCAATAAAATAGAAGGTGGGTTTTATTTACTTACATCTTTTTTCCATTATGCTTTGGGCCGTTTTGAGCCTGGATGCTCCAAACGATCATATGGTATAGATATGGTATAATATTATTATCAGATACGAATGCTTATTGGACTTTTTGATATGAATGCTTATTGGACTTTTTGGACCTCTCCAGATATTTCTGGAATGTGAAGCATTATCTTTAGTTTCTTCACTTCTGAAAGGATCTTACATGGGCATGGGATTTCTTAAATGTCGTCTCCAAAATGGGCCTGAAATGTGAAGCATTATCTTAGTTTATGGGTATTGGATTTCTTGAATGGCGGTGTCTCCAAAATGGGCCTGAAATGTGAAGCATTATCTTTAGTTTATGGGTATGGGATTTCTTGAATGGTGTCTCCAAAATGAGTTTGAAATGTGAAGCATTATCTTTAGTTAATTCACTTTTGAAAGGAGATCTTACATGGATTTCTTAGTTTGTGTTTCCAAATGGACTTGGACTTTGAAGCATCCATCGTCTTTAATTTTTAAAGGATTTTACATGACATTTTAATTTGGAAATGCAAAGATACTTGAAACATATTGGATTGATTGCAACTTTTGCCAAAACCCTTAAAACAGTGGATTGATGGATTGATTGCAACTTTTTCCAAAACCCTTAAAACAGTGGATTGATGGATTGATTGCAACTTTTGTTGTATCTAATGGATACATAAATCCGAGTTTCTTAAATATATACCGATGATATAGATTTAAATATTGATATGGCTAGTATCTTAGCAAAGGTTAATGTACATGTCCCTCTTAGTACTGATATTGTATTTTTTTTTTAAATACCTACAAGAAGGTCGCTATTGCAACATCTTGGAGTGTCGCTCCCATAGCAACCATGTCGGAGATGATACCTCTTAACGTCGCTCTTCCCACGTTTTATATGTCTCTCTTGCCACCTTAAGAACATCTCTTTTGCCACCTTTGAAACGTCTCTCTTGCCACGTCTGAAACGTCTCACTTGCCACGTTTGCAAAGTCTCACTTGCCACATTTGCAACGTCTCACTTGCCACGTTTGAAATGTTGGTCTTGCCACATCTGAAATGTCTCACTTGCCACGTTTGCAACGTCTCACTTGCCACGTTTGCAACGTCTCACTTGCCACGTTTGAAATTTTGATCTTGCCACATTTGCAATGTCTCACTTTCCACGTTTGAAACGTCGGTATTGCCACATTTGAAACGTCGGTCTTTCCACATTTGAAATGTCGCAATACAGATGAAAACTAGGTCGTCAAAAAACCAACGTCATGTGAAATGACGTTTGAGGGGGTCCGAGGTTTGTCGGTCTTCCGACAATAGAAAGTGGCAATTGCGTCGAATGCGCCATCGGAATTTGACCCAAATGCAGTAGTGGAACTATCCATTCAACAGGGAGAATTGGTCATACAGCTAGAGATGAAAATAAGCTTGAAAAAAAATGCAGCAGTAGATATATCATCTTTATGAGCCCAATATTTAGAGGTACATGAGAAACTGGGATCGGCCGAACAAAGCCTGTTGACTAAAATTGAAGACATTCAAAACTATTATTGATCGACAAAACATTCTTTAAAAACTATTTTCATAAGAGAGAAGGAGACCACTGCAGCTAGAGTTACATTCCAAGAGGCTGTCCTAACAACAACAAAGGAGGAAGTTACCAGGGTCACCAGATTTTCCCTCTCAGAAAAAACCTGAGGATATATAATACTTAAGACCTGGGAGGCAAATATAGTTGAAAGGAAAAGATTGGCCAGGTAGGTGAAGAAACATTCTATGCTCTTGATAAGGATTCACTAAAAATTGGAAGAGATAATATATCCGAAGCCCTCGAACAAATTCATATAACAAAAAATCAATTTGATTTCAAGACAAGTATGGAAGAAGCCCAAGACCTAATTTTACAATTGAAACAGGTTGACATTACTCATATAAATCAATGGATAGTCAATCCTAGCTTATGGCTACAGTCTCTATATCTAGAAGTGAGGATGATGGAATATAGGATTCCTCATATAGAAAAGAGGTTATATACTCTTAAAGAAAATGATACAACAGAGCCTTCCAAGATGGTGGTGCAATTCATGGGCAGGTGCATTCAGTGTGTCGAGCAAGGGAGAGTCGACACATCTGGGAACAAATGATACAAAAATCATGATTAGAGACCAATTGTTTTCTAAGCTGGAGTCTGAGAAGAAGAAACGTCTCTGCCAACAGGAAAAGAGACATAAATTTGCAGATGAAACGTTCCAATTTTTATTTGTAATATTGAATTGTGAGAATTCCAACCACCTAAGTTTGATGATCATTTTTGTATAAATACATAGTTCTAAGACTTAAAATAGGTTACTTCTTGTCGAATGTAATAGAGAGAAAATCTCCTTTTGTGAGAATTAATACAAGTGCAGACATAGATTCCAATATTTGTGCAGTTTGAGTTATGTTTCCTTATCATATTCCATATTTCTAGTTTCTTTTATGTCTCCTTGATAAGTGTGTGTTTACAATTTAGTACTACAACTACTGTAATCACATCAAATCGGTTGTTCATTAAGAAAATAATTTTTCATCTGTATTTGCTGTAAGTAAATACAAGACCTGTGAGCTACTTGGATAATTGAATCTTATATCCTTTCAAGAGTGCATGCATTATCTTCTTCTATTGTGAACAAGGTAAGAATCATCTTTCATTGATGCCCTATTTTCTTTAATGGTTTTGTAAGTTTCCCTCACACCATATGATTTCATAAATTGACTCAGATGACAAATTATAGCCTCTGTCCCATTATTTCATTATTTTCATTTCAGGAATTAAATCTTATATAACTAACGGAAGAAAAAGCACCTTTAAAAATCAACTCTTATATTTATGATGCCTTGACATTACTCTTTTAAGCCTTAAGTGTAATCTCAGGAACAACAAAAAGTTTTGATTTTTTTTTGGAAATGATCCATAGGGTGCATAGGAAGGGGAAGTGTTTTTACTAGTGCCCAGATTATATGCTTAGGTAGAAGGTGAACCGAAACTTGGTTGAGAGGTCGGGAACATCATGGGTATCGACGAGGGTCCACTTATGGGTGGAGGGGGAGAAATAAGAGATGTTTTTTGGTAAGGGGGAGGAGGGTAATAAGACAACCCTCCATATGGATGTGGATATTGAGGTGCACCATACATAGGCGGTGATTGGTTGTATGTGTTGTGGTGTGTCGTGGTACCAATTAACCCATCTGTAGCATGAGACATGCCAGGTTTGTCCTGGCCAAATGGTACAGGTCTTGGTGCATCAGGTAATATTGTGTATAAGTAATCTGAATGAGCATAAATGAGGTTGAACTATTGAGATTTGCTGATGGATTCCTCTTCATATTGGGGGAATGTGGATGCTACATCTTTGGCAAGTATAGAGACGAGTGATTTTAGAAACCAATTGCGACATTGTTCTTTTGTGGTTTCTACTTTACATAAACTATGTCGTCGATGCCATTCATGGATGTGGTCGAAAATGTGCATAACTAAGGTTTGTTTGAACTCAGAGATCAGTTATAAACCAATGTAATGATGAGCATGTAGTTGGAAGAAGGCTAAAAAGGCTTTGGCCAAGGATTCAAAAGTCACATGGGACCCTAATTTTTTTTCCATGGAGCATTTGGATGATGGACTAGTGAGTGTTCGTTGAAATAACCTTAGGAATATGGAGTCATCCATGATGATATTTGAAGAGCACCATAAGTGGAAGACCATGACATGGTTGGAAGGATCTTCCCCCGATTTTCCTTCAAATATGGGAATATCTGAAGGTAGCTTGGTAGGCATATTGGGCAAGGTGTGGTCATGTAAAATGGGATCATTCATGAGTTTAGTCAAATCAGTATTGTTGATATATGATAAGTATGTCATGGGGGGAGTTGGTGGAGGATTAGTTCTAGCCATGGTGTGAGAAGGTACTGGACCTGACCCTTGAGAGGGATTTGGTGGGGTTGTACTTCTCCCTTGAGAAGAAGTTTTCCCTTTGCCTCCTTGTGAATGTGAGCTAGTGGATGGATGGCCTTGTAAATTGGACCCAAGTAAAGTGGAACCAATCAAATATTATCCCAAAATAGTGGCACTCAAGGGGGTGTGATATGGTTGAGCTGGTGAGTCTGCAAAACTAGGGACTCCTCCTAGAATAGGAGGGATATTTTGCAAGAATCTGGAACAATGGGGGTTCTGTGGGTCCCTTGTGATCCAACTAGCAAAGTGGACTTGTGCAAGTGGTGATGAGAGAAATAAATGAAGAAGATATTTGTATACTTTGGACCTTCACAATATAACTCACAATTGCATATAATCAAACAAGCATCATACATAAATCAACTATAAATAAGCATACATGTGGGTAGGTGGATTTTTTCTGTGTGGGGGAACAAACAAAACAAATTCTCGTGTCCTAAAATACGTATCGTCCTTCCTATCAAACAACACTGAACCTTCCAAGAGCACTCAATAGTGGGGTATGAAGCCACCAAAAGAGGAACTAGTGAGGGATGAAAAAATCAGTTATAATGAGGGGTAGAGGATTCATATCCCGAAAGAGTTGGTGATATTTCCCAATAGCCACACAAAATCTGATCAAGGTGCAATTGCAACCCACAATTTCCACCTGGGTAGATGTCCTAAATTTGGTCCCTAGGTACCTTGGTCAAAGCGAGAAATTTAGATTTTTGGCCTCAAAAATGGGTCACGGGCTGGATCCTTTCCAAGAGTTGGGTGACTCAAGGGGGAACACACAAAACAACCAAACCTCGGTCCTCAACCCTTCACGGGTATCTCCATGCCTTATGGTGTAGGAAAACTTGAATTGGAGGATTTTAAAGTTCCCTATTTGTCAACTTTTAATGTTTGAAAATGTGAGAACCAGATAACAGAGGGTTATTTGGATGCCTACCCCCGAGATCCTACCTAGAATAAAAAAAATCATTTGGCACCTCCTGTGGAGGAAAACGTAGTGATTTTTTAGAAAATGGAAGAAAAATTGGAAATGATGAAGAAAACCAATGCCTATTCCCTCAAGAGGTGAGTGGAATGGACTATTGCAATGGTGCTTGAATACTCCTAGGAGAAAAGAGGATTCTCAAGGGAGAATTGAGGAAACATAAAAATACTATGAAGATATTTATTTTTTAGTGCACCCATGGCCTCCATTTGTAGCATTTATTTAAGGGAATATGTAATTGCTTCTTAGTGTGAACAAGGGGCCCTTTAGGGCACCCTTTGGTCATTGACCATCCCCCCATTCGTAACTTTCTCAGATATGAAGGTTAAATCAAGTTGGGAGCTAGTCCATAAGTGGTTGGGGGACCGACAAGAACCATAAATGTGTCATTCACAGGAGTGCACATATTTTCTTGTACACAATCCCGCATATGTCTCATTGTGTGCTTTAGGGGCTTCTTTGGCCTGCACACTGTGCACGCACTTCCTTTAGTGAGTTTGCGCATGTCAATTTTTGACCAGTTTGTATATTTTTTGCCTTTTGAAAATGCATTTTGGTATTGCAGGTGAACTAATAGTTGTTGGCATTTTGTAACCATTTTCGTTCAATGTTGCAGACAAAATTTTAGTGATAACACAATGAACCTTGCTAAAGAGGGTTATGTATATATTCTTCTATTTAATAAAAATGAAATTGTGGCATGACTGTTGAAAGAGGGTTTCCAATGTATATCATGATGCATGAGAGGGGATGGTAAGGGGAACCAATAATGGTTGATATAAACCTTGCCAGGCCAATACTCTACTTGATATAAATTGCTCAGACCCAGAACATTCTTCTGGCCCAAAAAATTTAATTACCAGTCATGCTGGTAGTTGGGAAGTCATCCTCAAGAGTCAATGAGGATATGGGAATATTAATCATCTAGAAACTTCCTAATCTGACCCACAATATCTTGTTTGGGAAAGAAAGAAAAGAAAGGAAAATTGTAGGTAAAGGGAAGAAGATGCACACAAATGGGTCTGAGGACCATTCCCAAAGAAGAGAGCATGTGAGGCTCTCTGGTTCTGAGGGGAATTGAGAAAATAAATTATTCTAGGTACAGGAGAGATTAGACAGTGTTTTCTAATCAAGTTGATAAATAGAGTTGTATTGATTTATTGAACGATCACAACAAGCTCCCTTTCTTGGTGGATAGAAAACATAATTGCCAGGTTCCTATGGGAAAAGGAGAGTAACCTTTGTCCCTTACTATTTCTGAGAAGAAAAATAAGAACCCATCTATCTCTCTCATGGCATCATGATCTAGCTAAGGGGTGTCTAGTGGAGGAATACTCCAAGAGAAATTGTGCCTACAGTTGGGTGGAAAAGAGCACCCCTTTCAATGGTTTCCAACTAATTTCAAATTTTAGATAAGTGTGACTCTGAGTTTTATATTGTCTTGACTGTATTGTTGCAATATGTATTTTCCTGAGATAGATGATGGCATAATGATTTATCTTGTTTGAATGGTATAATTTGCGGCTTTGATGGCCTAGCAGCTTGGGAAAATTTGAAGTAAAGCTTGAATATCATATTTTGTAAATACTTTTTCTTCCTTCCTTTGTTCAGAAAAGGAGAACTATTAGTAATGGGGTTTAAATTAATTTGGGGGAATAATAATTTAGCCTTTGTGTTGGTTAGAAAAAACCATCAAAGGGAATTCCCAAAGATCAATTTCACAAATATAGAGTTGAGACAAAGTCTACAAGATTCCTCAGGTCCCGTTGATCCCTCAAAATTACCTTTTTCTGTTATAGAAATTGATCTTTGTAGATGAAGGGTGCTTCCTTCAAACCATTCTACCAAGTGACCACAGGCTCAAGTCTGCAGGATTAACCAAATCTTGGATAAATATTTAAGAGTGTATCCATCGCGGGCTTGTAAAAATTTGACAAGACCAGGACCCTATAACCCTTTTCTACGTTCAAAAGGAGCTAAGCCTTCTAGGCTTCAGGACTTTGGAGATTCGATACTTCATGATGTTGTAGCCTTACAACATTCAAATCCTATCAAAGGAAAATTATCGAAATGATGACCGGTCGGTTTGACCGACAATTGGTGGTCTCTTATACATTATCATGGGATCTGTCTCATTGTTAAACACTTACCAACATTTGAATGCAGGTGTCCCCTTCACCATTGATCATGATCACTGATCAACAATGTGATTCTCATCTTTTTTCTCTTATGGATCCAACATTGGGGATGCTACCTGAAGTAGCTACTTGATTGGATGACTAACGAGAGTTCACAATTTACAACTTCATGACTCTTGCAATCCCTAATATTTCAACCGCTCCGGAGTGTTATCAGCCAAAGTGGTCATGAAGTAGTGAAGATCAGATGCTATCGGTTAATACCCCTTCTTATTCTATCCTTCCATTGTTCTTGATTGAATGGTCGAGAAAGATACCGAAGGATCTTAGATCGACGGTCCATGGAACTTTGGAAATTCAACCTTCCATATTTATAGAGTTTGAAGTAGAGTGTAACCTGGGTAATATCCTGAAGGATAGATATTACTTAATTAACGAGATTAAAGAAATATCATGATTAGCCTTAAACTACTTTGTAAGTACACACGTGGGACTCTCTTCAGGAGTTCAAAACTTTGGGACTTCGGGACTTCGAGAGATTCGAGGATATAGGAGGGTGTGTTAAACACCGAAGCATAGAAGTGTCAAAGTTACCTTGTTGTAGTGTCTGACTCCGATTGGATGGGCCCACATACACCATGGTGATGTGACATGCCTGGATATTTCCATGTGGCATTGTGGGATTGGTCACGAGTTAGGTGTGGGACCCCCCTGTCAAATCTAAACCATGTGTTAATTGTGTATAAATCTCAACCATCAAATATTTAAGGGTGGATAGAAATCCCTCATATATCCTAGTGTGGAAACAAACATCGAGACTTCGGGTCTCTAGGGATGTTTTAGACATGTACAAGAGTGACAGAGCAGGGTCGATGACCTGATATTCACGAAGGCATGGGGTGATATTCCCTGCAACCCCTCTTCCATGGCCACGTCATTATCAGAGGATGAGGACATGGGTCATGATAATGCCATGTCAGACAACATGATAGAAGTGATGCCACGTGGTAAAGGGGGTGGACATTGACCAATGACGCCTCAAAAACTTTATAAATCCATAAGTTTCAAACTAGAACTTGGTTTTGGACAAGGGTACAGTTGTTGGAAAGCTCTCGGTGAGAAAAAATAAATGGCATCCTTATTTGAGGAATTCAAGGAGTTGTAGGAAAGAAAAAAATTTACACCCCATCCCTTAAAGGCTACTTATGGGGTTAGTTGTGCGACATAGTGGTATCATAGAAGGTTACAACACTTGGCCTACTCAAGCTCATGAAAGAGAGAAACAAATTGTAATAGAAAATCTTTAAGGGGCAGGGCACCCTATCCTACCCATTTGTAAAAGCTTATCTAATATTTACTATTGAAAAGAGTGAGACTTTCTATGGTTTCTACATGGTTTAAATTTGAACTACATATTTTTGTTATGTGTGGAATAATGAAGATAATTTTACCTTACAAAAATTACATGTGTTGTTCATAAACATTGAGGACATATGACTAATGGAAAATGTTGTTATCAACACTCAAGCAGTGAGCGGACAACAAGGAAAACTACCACATAAAGAATGGTGACACACCATGAGTTGGGAGAAATATCTCATAATAGAGAAGAAGAATCCAATGAAAGGAGAGTGGTGGAAAACCCTCCAAACTTAGTTGAAATCGTAAGAAGCCTTATGGAAGAATTACAAAGTTGTAATACAGAAAATGAAAGGACAATAAAATAATAGGAGAAACAAACATAAATTAATGCAATCTTATTGCAAATCCTATCATACATATAGAGGCAATTGCAACATGGACTAATGGCTAGTGATGTGGAAGTACATAATACTAAGAAAAACCAAAGTCCACCTAAGATACAAAAGCATGGCTCTGAAAAATAACAACACAAGAAGAATCACCTCAAAGAAGGCCCGACATGGAGCCAAGAACCATGATAATGTCGAGGATTGACCCAAAGAACCTACTAGTGAGGAAACTGATAGTTCCAAGGAACTCTCTAGTAGTGAGACTACTTCAGCCCTTCAAGGGAGAAGAAAGAGGAGAAAGAGTGCTAAGGGTCATGACCCTGAAGCATTTAAGAAATCCAAGCCACTCACTTTTGATGGGGATATTACGAAGGGGTGAGAAGTAGAAGCTTGGATACTTGGAATAAATAAGTAATTCAAAGTTGTAAATGTGTTGAACCTATACATAATAGATCTAGCTAGAAAATACCACACACATTTGCAGAAAGAAATTGAGAAAGAAGAAGCAAGAGAGAAAGAATGGAAGAATTCTCATTAACCGCATTTCACACTCAAAGAGTGAATAATTTACAACAGATATAGGATACATGAGTAACTAATGAGCCATAGTAGTGTTCTAGATTGATCTGGACACACACTAGCAGTTACAAGAGTAAATTGCCACCTAATCTAGTCTCTCAGGCAGTTACGAGAGTGAACTGCCACCTAGTTGAGTTAACTAGTCAACTAGTCTTCGCTTAACTGATTGAACAAAGAGTAGTGATTTTTTGATGATCCCAATGTTGCATGGTGACAAAACCAATGCAACATCTAAACTCAACTCAACTAGTCAAACTAAAGTGTCAACTGAAAGAGAATATTCTCCAGGTGGAATATTCTCCCCTAAAATATAGGAGACTACATAATGATTAATTATGACTAATAAACAAGTAAAAAACTTAGGAAAAATAAATCCTAGGTGTGTGTGAAGTAACTCCAACATCCCCCCTGAACATCACTATGGTGAAAATAAAGAATGGATCCCGGCTACAAGGCCATGTTAGGTACCCAAATACAAAAGATACATTGAAATAAACGAGGAAAGAAGGAAAACCTCATGGTAACATAACCCCCCCTCAAATTACAATGCATAAAATAAATAATGAGAAGGAACAAAAAACAGTTTCTAAGCAACCATGTCATTCACTCCAAGAAAATCTCGCAACTGTGCAAGTTTGTGCTCTTTGAAGATTGTTTTGAAGATGTAGATGTCTGCACGGATCTATTGAAGTATATGCATCATTGATATTTCCACACATATCCACTTTATCTTCTTGTAATGAAAAATATCCAAATAAATTTTGGATGAAATTTTGAAAACTGTGCGGCCGTTTCCAGAAAAATGCTGAAATTTTGTTGATTTTAAAATGATCATAACTTCACTTTCCGGACTCCGTTTCATACGATATTTTTTTTGAAATTGGATATTTTCCTGAGGGGAATTCAAATATCCAATTTTTTTCTACAAATTCGTATCATAAAATATCATAATGGTGTCTTATGTGCGCGGCTCCCTTTTTGACTCCTGAGATGCATGCGTGGTGCATGCAAAAGTGTTTGCATGTGAATCCTGAGATGCATGCCATATATCTTCCACATGAATTTCATAAAACAAATATTAAATGGATTAGACATCATCTTCAATTATTGGAATAGAAATTTCTACAAAAATGTTTGTAGAAGACTCTTCATAATAAGAGGCTTGATCTTCTGGTGACTTGTCTTCTGGCTCTATCTTTCCAATCCCCTGCATGCAATCTTCACAATCTTATTTATTCCCAAATAGAACCTTTAATCTGGTCCATAATTCATTTGGAGTGAAGTCTTGTGTGACATCACATACTTGGTGGAGAATTTATGGAGAAATAAAATAGAGTATACATCCTATGGCCATATGTTGTCTATTGAGAAAGTCATTTTTCTCATCGACAGAATCAATATATACTTCCATTTCCATAGTTAGTTGGTACAAGCCTCTGCATCTGAGCATAAGAAATATTTTTGGCTTCCATTTCAAATAGTTATGAGGCATGAGAAGTATTTCTGGCGAATAATCTATCTTTTTGTTGTCTTCAATATTTTGTACCTGCATTTTTTTTTTGGTGTAGATTTTTCTTAGAAGTCCGTCAACTCTGATACCATGTAAATGCGTTGAACCTGCATAGAATAGATCTAGCTAGAAAATTCCACACACATTTGTAGAGATAAATTGAGAAAGAAGAAGCAAGAGAGAAAGAATGGAAGAATTCTCATTAATAGTATTCCACACTCAAAGAGTGAATAATTTACAATAGATATATGATACATGAGTAACTAATGAGCCATAGTGGTGGTGTATATTGATCTGGACACACACCAACAATTACAAGAGTAAATTTCCACCTAGTCTAGTCTCTCAGGCAGTTACGGGAGTGAAATGTCACCTAGTTGAGTTAACTAGTCAATTAGTCTTCAGTTAACTGACTGAACAAAGAGTAGTGAGTTGGTGATGATCCCAATGTTGCATGGTGATAAAACCAATGCAACATCTAAACTCAACTCAACTCAACTAGTCAAACTGAAGTGTCAACTGAAAGAGAATATTCTACAGGTGGAATACTCTCCCCTAAAATATAGGAGACCAGATAATGACTAACTATGACTAATAAACAAGTAAAAAACTTAGCAAAAATAAATGCTAGGTGTGTGTGAAGTAACGCCAACAAAATTCCATGACTACTTTGAAAACTTAAAGGCCCGAATAACCATTCTCAACATGAATGGAAAGGACTCCATCTGGTGGGAGGACCTTAGAAATGTGAAAGGAATCCATGAGTAGGAATTGCCATGGAAACAATTTGTGAAATATTTCAAGAAGTACCTATCTGAGAGGTACTATGATGAGAAGACTAAGAATTTATATGAACTCAAGATAGGACAACTCACCATGGATGAATATGTCAACAAATTTCTTGAGATGATAAGGCATGTACCTTACATCAAGGATGAAAAGACAAAGACATAATGATTCATTAGTGGACTACCTCAATCCTTTCGAGACAAAATTGATTTTGATGAACCTAAGACCTTAGAATAAGCCATTAGGAAGGAAAGATATTTCTATGCAAAATCCAAGAACAAGGCAAAACCTCATAAGGATTGGAAAAAGGGAAGACAATTGGGATTTAAGAATAAGGAGTTTAAACCCTCAAGATTTATGAACCCTGGGAAAGGCTCTAGGATGAGCCTTCCTATTAAAAGTGTGTATCAACAAAATTTTACATCCCAAAGTGGAAATAAACCCTTTGTATCAACCACAAGAAAGGATGATAATACAATGAGATAACCATTGAAATGTTGGGAATATGGATAAGAACATTTGTTGAGGGAGTGCCCACATAGACAACAAGACAATAGGAGCGTCTACAACATCTAGGAAGTTTCCATAGTCAATGTTGTGGCTAGGACATGCCATGAATTTATGCAAACTTGGATAATAGAGAAGTTCATCACCAAGATTCAATAGTGGAGATGGAAGGTATGATTTTCAACCATCATGTTTCTATTTTGATTGACCTTGGTTGTAATATGAGTTATGTTGCACTTCAAACTGTTGAGAAATGTAAATTGTAGCCAGTAAAACATGCTAAATCATGGTCGATACAACTAGCCACTGGAAGAAAGAGGAAAGTAACATAGGTCATACCAGCATGCCAATTCATTATGAATGGGCTATCCACCCAAACAACTCTAAACATACTTCCTTTAGGATCTTACGACATGATGCTCGGCATTTATTGGTTGGTTTCCCATAAAGCCATTAAATTGCTACAATAAAACGATAGAATGTGAAGATAAGGAAGGGGAGAAAAGAATTCTACAGGGAATTCAAAAACATGTCTCAATGTGAAAAATATCATCCCTCCAAGTGAATAAGTATTGCATAAAAGATGCCCTTTTTATGAAATACAAGTATTGAACTTTGTTGAGGATAGTACAACAATATTAGAGGACCACCCCATATTAAGAGAGTAAAAGGATGTATTTCCAGAAGAGGTACCAGGTCTACCTCCATGAAGAGATATTGATTTTTCAATAGAACTTGTACCTGGACTTACCAAACCTAGTTTGGGTACAATTTTGAGTACAAAGGTTACATCTGACCTAGTGTTTCCCCATGGGGTGAACTAACCTTGTTTGTAAATAATAAGGATGGCACACTCATATTGTTCATAGAATACCGACAACTCAACAAGATGACAATTAAGAATAAGTATACCTTGCCAAGAATTGATGACCTGTTTGACTAGTTAAGGGGTGCTACCATATTTTACAAGTTTGAATTAAGGTATGGATACCATCAAGTATGAATTAAGGATGAATACATCCACAAAACTTCCTTCAAGACAAGATATGGGCACTATGAGTTTGTGGTGGTGTCATTTTGTCTTACCAATGCACCAACCATCTTCATGTGCTTAATGAATAATGTACTCAATAAATTCTTGGACATATTTGTATTGGTATTCATAGATGAAATTCTAATCTATTCAAATATAAGAGAGGAGCATGAAGAGCACCTCAAGTCAGTGCTTCAAGTTCTAAGAGAGCACAATCTCTACGCAAATTTTAGTAAGTGTGATTTCTTTTCAAAAAGAGTCCATTACTTAGGCCATGTCAACACTGAGGAAGGAGTGATAATTGAAACTAACAAGATAAACTCCATCATGGATATGCCTACACTAAGGGATGTCTCTAATATGATATCCTTTATTGGCATCGCAAGATACTATAGGAGTTTGATAAAGCGGTTCTCTAGGATTGGTTGTCCAATCACCTCCCTACAAAAAATGAGAGTTAAATTCATTTGGACAATAGAATGTGAGAATAGTTTTCACCAACTAAAGTTTCTTTTAACCAATTAACAAATGATGAAAATTGTAGACCCAAACAAGGACTTCCTGGTGTGTACATATTTCTGTAAATAGGGACTCAGAGGAGTCCTCATGCAAGAAGGGCATGTCATCTGTTATGAATCTAGAAAATTAAATGAACATGAAATCAATTATGTGACACATGACATGGAATTGGTTTCCATAGTACATTCTTTAAAAATGTTGAGGCATTACCTCCTAGGAATAAGACTCAAACTTATGACAAACCACAATGTATTGAGATACTTGTTTGACTAGCCCAAACTCAATCTTAGGAAAGCTAGGTGGACAAATCTCCTTAGTGAATTTGATTTTTAAATAAAACATATTAAGGGAAAGGAAAATAGAGTGTTTTACTGATCTAGGTGGATGTCGATGGCCATCCACCTTTTCCAACTGGCTCAAAACAATTTTCTAGCAATTTTGGTAATTTACTATTTCTAGCAGTTTTTAACTTCCGAGGCCATTTTTAGGGCCTAAATGAAGGTTTTTTTGGGATCGAGATTCTCAATGATAGCCAAAGGCTCTGATTGATCCCTATAAATGATTCTCCTCGACGATGCCTTTCCAACGAGCTTTCGTGCAGCCCAAACAAAGATTGTATGCCAAAGTTACGCCTGCAAGAAGTTGATACACCAAACTACCCAAAATGGGGTCCAAAAAATTGTTGGTTTTTCATCTTCTGGGGTTAGGGTTTTGGATTTTATTTGTGATAAAAAGGCCTTTGGAGCCTTATTGTAAAATCATCTTCTTGTGAATGCGAGTATCCATCACATCTCTTCTCAGAGACAATCTACCACCATTCTAGTGAGTCTTTCACTCTCTATTTTTACAATCTTTGTACATTTTCGCTCATTAATAGAAAATTATGTATTACTGTATCTTTGTGATTATGGTTGCATATCTGATACATTTCTATTATATTATTGGATATCTAAGATATCTATGTATATTTATTTATTATATCTCTGCTCTCATTTCATGCCAAAAATAATCTGGATCAATGGTATCGGAGTAGGTTTCTCTTGATCATTTTTTCAGTGCATGTCCTCGCCGTGGTTTGAGTATATAAAGTTGGGTCTTGAGATTTTATCTCTTGAATACAATCTCTCTCGAACACCCAAGAAACCCTCCATGGTGGAAGAAAATAAAAACAATGGAGCAGACGATTCTATCAATCTATTTCTTGAGCAAGCTCTCACGCGACAGAGGGATGAAATGATGGAGAATTTTACCCACATCCTTCAACGCTTGCCAATAGAAGCATACACATCTTCATCAAACAACCACTTTGGAAGAACCTCTCCTTTCAATGTACATGTTAATTTTGATATTCCCATATTTGAGGGTTAGATAGATGCAGATTCCCTAGACAAATGGTTAAATCTATTAGAAGGTTATTTCTCTATTCAACATTTTTCAGATAGGGAAAATATCACCTTCACACTCCTTAAGGCTCTCCCCCATGTAAAAAATTGGTGGGAAACTTACTGGGAGCAAAGTTCCATAGAGGTGTATGGAATATATGGGGATGAGCCCACTTGGGATTTTTTTGTGGATGCGGTAAAGGAACATTATTATCCTGTTGGAAACTATGAGAACCAGTACATGAGATGGACCACACTGCAAAAAGAGAGGGGCCAAGAAGTTTCAGAGTTCACCAATAGCTTCCATACCTTGCACACCAATCTAGGTATCAAAGGCTCTAAATGACATTCGGTTCTGAAATACCATGGGGATCTAGACAAATACATCCAAAATTAAATGTATTTTCTGGACACATCATCACTCGATGCTTCTTATCGATATGTTTTTAAAATAAAAAAAAAGTTTAAGCACCAGAACAAACAAGAGTTTGGGTCTGCAAATATGCAATAACCAAAGTATGATAAAGACGTCCCTAAAAAAAAGTCTCCTAAAACTATTCCAAGCCACAGGAAAAGACGAGTCACAGGAAGACAAAGAAGGACACTGGAAAATGTTGTAATTTCCACAGAATCCCCTGGCACAAAACTGATGAATGTCACTCAAAAAAGTCATTAGTGGTTGAGATCAAAGACAAGGAGCCGAACCTTGATTCAAAATCTGATTCTGAAAATACCAATAAAAGACAAATCATTGGTGCGTACCCCACTACTATTGTCACGACTGCAACAATTCAACCAGAAGAACCAACATATCCTAAAGAGGGGGAGCATCATTTTCATTCACAGATGTGGGTGAAGGGGACCCCGCTAAATTTTATTGTTGATAGTGGAAGCCAGAAGAACCTCATCTCAATAGAGGTCGTCAAACAATTGGGATTGTTGACAACACCACACCCGCAACCATACAACATCGGGTGGCTTCGCCACAGACTAGATCTTCGTGTCAGCCAACAGTGTCGATTGTCATACGACATCCATCCCTTCAAGGATGAGGTATTATGTGATGTTTCCCCACTAGATGTCCGTGATGTTCTCTTTGGCCAACCATATATGTGGAAGCACCATGTTGTTTATGAGTCTCGACCCCGCAATGTCATTGTTTCTTTGGGGGGTCATCTCTATAGAATACCAAAGGTAGTTCTAACTACTGTTCCACCTAAACAACATCGCAAGGTAGTATCTCATACTACAAAATTCAACATCTTCACAACCTATTCAAAAGGTGAACATAAGTATACTGCAACCACTACAACCTTGACCCAAGCACCTTCTATCCAACATAAGCAGGTCGAAAAGATTGCAAAAAAGTGTAAAGATTTCTTCTGCACACAGTCATCCCATGTATCCAGATTGGTTAAAAAGGTCCAACTCTTCTATCCATAGGCTCGTGAAAACCTTCAACAAGCTAAGCAACACAACTTCTCCAACAAAGCAAATAGCTCATCAAGATGCATATTTAACAAATGTTTTTCCCTCTCCCCCGGGAAATCAACAAAATGGAGACCATTTCTTCCTAAAAAGAGAGTATTGATGTAGGTGGATATCGGTGGCCACCCACCTTTTCCAATTGGCTCAAAATAGTTTTCTGGCAATTTTGGTAATTTACTAAGTTTAGAAGTTTTTTTACGAGGCCATTTTGAGGGCCTAAATGAAGGTTTTTTTGGATAGATCTTCTCAAATATAGATAAAGGCTCTGATTGAGACCCCCTAAATGAATCTCATTGAAAATACATTTACAATTATCTATCGTGTTCCCCAAATGGAGATCATATGCCAAAGTTACGCCCTCGGGAATTTGATACACCAAACTACCCAAAACGGGGTCCACAAAATTGTTAGATTTTCATCTTCCAGGGTTAGGGTTTTGGATTTTCTTTCTGATAAAAAGGCCTTTGGAGCCTCATTGTAAAATAATCTTCTTGCGAATGCGAGTAGCTGTCGCATCTCTTCTAAGAGATAAGCTTCCACCATTCTAGCGAGTCTTTCACTCTGTATTTTTATAGTCTTTGTACATTTTCACTCATTAATAGAAAATTGTGTATTACTATATATTTGTGTTTATGGTTGCGTCTTTGATACATTTCTATTATATTATTTGATATCCAATATATTTCTATACATTTATTTATTATATCTCCGCTCTCATTTTGTGCCGAAAATAATCTGTATCAGTGGTGTGAGAGCAGGCTGCTCTTGATCATTTTTTTTCAGTGCATGTCCCTAACGAGGTATGAGTATAGAAAGTTGGCTCTAGAGATTGTCTCTCTTGAAGACAATCTCTCTCGCACACCCAATAAACCCTCCATGGCAGAAGAAAATAAAAACGACAGAGTAGACGATTCTATCAATCGGTTGCTTGAGCAAGCTCTCACGCGACAGAGGGACGAAATGATGGAGAATTGTTCCCACATCCTTCAATGCTTTCCAATAGAAGTAGGCACATCTTCATCAAACAACTACTTTGGAAGCACCTATCCTTTCAAGGTACAGGTTAATTTTGATATTCCTGTATTTGAAGGTCAGATAGATGCAGATTCCCTAGACAAATGGTTTAATATGTTAGAAGGTTATTTCTCTGTTCCCCATTTTTGAGACAGGGAAAAGATCACCTTCGCACTCCTTAAGGCTCTCCCCCATGTCAAACATTGGTGGGAAAATTACCGGGAGAAAATTTCCATGGAGGAATATGGAATATATGGGGCCGAGCCCACTTGGGATTTTTTTGTGGATGCGGTAAAGGAAAAGAATTATCCTGTTGGAAACTATGCGGACCAGTACATGAGATGGACCACACTGTGGAAAGAAAGGGGCCAAGAAGTTCCATAGTTTACGAAGACCTTCCATACCTTGCAGACCAATATGGGTATCCAAGAATCCAAACAACATTTGGTTCTGAAATACTGTGGGGCTCTACACAAATAAATCCAAAATGAAATGGATTTTCTAGACATCTCAACACTTGGTGTTGCTTATCGATATGATGTTAAAATTGATTAGAACTTTAAGAAACAGAACAAATGAGAGTTTGGGTCTATTAATTTACAACAACCAAAGTATGATAAAGAAGAACCTAACAAACAGTCTCCTAAAAACCAATCCAAGTGATAGGAAAAGAAGGGTCACAGGAAGACAAAGAAGGACACTGGAAAATGGTGTGATTTCCACAAAATCCCCTGGCACAACACCGATGAATGTTTCTCAAAATAGTCATTGGTGGCCGATATCAAAGACAAGGAGTCGAACCCTAATTCATAATATGATTTTGAAAATATTGGTAAAAGATAGATCATCGACGTAGACCTCACTGCTATTATCCCAACCGTAGCATTTCAACCAAAAGAACCAATATATCCCGAAGAGGGGGAGCACCTTTTTCATTCACATATGTGGGTGAAGGGGACCCCGCTACATTTTATTGTTGATAATCGAAGCCAGAAGAACCTCATATCATAAAAGGTAATCAAACAATTAGGATTATCGACAACACCACACCTACAACCATACAACATCAGGTGGATTCACCAGGGACGAGATATTCGTGTCAGCCAATAGTGACGATTGTCATACGACATCCATCCCTTCAAGGATGAGGTATTATGTGATGCTTCCCCACTGGATGTCTGTGATGTTCTCTTCGACCAAGAATATATGTGGAAGTGTCATGTTGTTTATGAGTATCAACCCCGCATTGTCATTATTGATCTGGGGGCTCATCTCTATATAATACTAGAGGTAGTTCCAACTATTGTTCCACCTAAAAAATGCTGCAAGGTAGTATCTCATACTACAAAATTCAACTTCTTCACAATCTGTTCAAAAGGTGAACAGAAGGATACTGCAACCACTACAACCTCGGCCCAAGCACCTTCTATCCAACAGAAGAAGGTCGAAAAGATTGCAACAAATTGTAAATATTCCTTCTGCACATGGGCATCTCATGTAGCCATACTGGTTAAAAATTTCCAACCCGTCCAACCACAGGTTCATGACAACCTTCAACAAGCTAAGCAACACAAATTATTCAACAAGGCAAGTAGCTCATCAAGATGCAGATTCAAAAAAAGGTTTTCCCTCTCCCCTAGACACTCAATGCAATGGATACCATTTCTTCCTAAGGATGGAGGATTAATCTAGGGGGATATTGGTGGCCACCCACCTTTACCAAATGGCTCAAAACAGTTTTCTAGCAATTTTGGTAATTTACTATTTTTATCAGTTTTTAACTTACGGGGCCATTTTGAGGGCCTAATGAAGGATTTTTGGGATTGATCTTCTCAATGATAGTAAAAGGCTCTAATTGATCCCCATAAATTAATATCCTCGGCGATACCTTTCCAATGAGCTATCGTGCACCCCGAACGAAGATTGTATGCAAAAGTTACACCCCCGGGAAATTGATACACCAAACTACCCAAAACACGGTTCACAAAACTATTGGATTTTCATCTTTCGGTGATTCAAAATGATAGGTTTTACTAAAAAATTAAAATTTAAGTTTATTTTACTTTATGCATCGGATCGATAAGAATGCGAAATACATAAACTTTACTATTTGTTGCGGAATATCAATTATGACTTTTACTTGATGCTCATTAATGATGAAAGATTTCAGCCATTATAAACCATGCTGCAAATTAAGAGAAGAGAACAAAAACCAATAAAATGAAATAGAGACAATAAGTTGTTAACGAAGTTCACCAATCGTTGGTTACGGGCCTGCTTCCAAGTGGATGACCTCTTTATTTCTCTTCAAATGCTCAAGTTCTCTTTACATTGGCTCTTTGTTGTTACAAAACATGCTTCATATATGCTATCCAAGATCTCCTTTCTCATATACATACATGCCTCATCAAACTCCTCTCAAAAACATGACAAAAATGCCTCTCAAAACATGAGAAATGACCAAAAACACAAGCTGCTCCTCAAAATCCCCGCATCAAAAAGTTACCCCTCAAGCTCAAAAAGCTTGGTTTATATATTTTTTAGGCTCAACAAGAGAAGCCCAACTTCCCCTGAAGATATGGCCTCTTTTTGGGATCAAATCACCCTCCACGCCCCCTTATTATGGTGGTTCTGAGCATATGTAAAACCATGGGCTGGGGCTTTGCCCCAACCCCCTCTTTTTCTGCCCCATTCATATATGCAACATATATAATATTTGTAAGGCTTGTATTAACAAGCTCTACATGTGGCTCATTGGTAGTGAACCATTACTCAAGGTGTTGTGCTCGGTCATAGGTCGTGGGTTCAAAACTCATGGACCCCCAAACAAAGTTTTTAAATTTCCACTCAACTAATGACTGGGTGCCACGTGGAATCCCACACTAAGGCCCTGTGGCCCCAACACATTTACCCGAAGATTGAAAAGTGTCACATTGTAACTAGTCCACGCCTGCATCTCTTCCCTAGTCACATGTCACCACCTGCCTCTTCCATGTCATCATAATGAAGTATCTTTTTGATGTCATGCTGATGTCAGCATTGAATTTTTTCCAGTTTGACCTTTGACTTTTTAGTTGTTTGAGAATATGATCAGAGTGTGATAACCATCGCATACGGAGCCCGTTTGAGAAAGTAAATATATGGCCGGAATTAGAGTGACGAGACAATATCTATGGAATTGGTTTCATTCAATTCTGAGAACTTCCATTTTTTAGCATTTTCTGGACCTAGGAGCCTCCTGGATCATTCCTCCCCACTTGGAAGATTTTGGACCACCAAAATTCTTCTTTTACTTAGGTAAGAAGTGAGGGTACTACCTCCCCACTTGTCCTGTATCATCCATCCTCTCTGTTTGGACAATGATCACCTGACTAATCACAACAAACATAAAAACTGAGATAGCATTGTTTATCAAAGTAATCATCTCATTTATTGCAAAATCATCTACATTCTTTGTCGCATTTAGCAGCTTTACACCATTAAATAGCAGCAAACTAAACAACAATACTAAATATGTGAATGAGAATGAAAAAATATGATTCCCCTTCTGAACAAGAACATTAAACAAAGTATGCAACTAAACCTCATGTTGTACTTCTTGTGACACTTCATGATTATTTGAAACATACTAAACCATCTCATGTTTAGCATCACTAACTTCCTATTTCATTACAGACATAAGTGTTAAACTGTTGCTTGCATTTACCATTTTATTTAACTAACCTGTAGTTGCAAAATATTTTTCAGTTTTCATGCGATGAGCACAAACAATGTATTCTTTCCCATCTTTCTTGAAGCAATATTTATTTTCCTCCCTGTAGAATATGTCTTTTATATCATAAAGGTATGGGCTTCCTAGGACAATTCCACATATGTCCAGTGGCACTATATCAAGATCTACTTCATCAACATAATTATAAGTGATTGAAAACTTAATTTTACATTGCTTGATTACTTGCAAATTATTATCATGACATATCCATCCCAATGGATATGGTCTAGGTTGTGGCTTAGTTTCAAGTCCCATATTATTTACAACCTCTTCACTGATTAAATTGGCTTGTGATCCATTGTCTACAAGAGTATCAAATTTAAAATTATTTTTATGACCCTTATGTGGAAAAGTTCACCCCTTTTACACTCATCATTCATAAAATCTGAATTAGAAGAGATAGTACTTTCAACATAATTTATACCTCTGATTCCCATAGCTACAATCTTTGTCTGATCACCGGAGTCGGATCCAAGATCCACTTGAACTTTCGTATATGTGGTATTCTTTATCCCTTGATTGGCATACTTATTTGTCTTCAACTCAGGATGTAAGATCCAACAATGATCTTCAGCATGGCCTACCCTCTTGCAATGCTTGCAAGTAGGCTTCTCCTTTCTTGTTGTGGCTTTCTTCTTCTCTTTCTCTTTTATTTTCCTTGAATCCTTTCTTTTCCAAGTATATGTAGAAACACTATCACCAACATTCCCTTTACTTGATTCAATGTGAATGGCTTGTACACATACTTCATCAAAGTTAGAAGGATTTAGCATAAGAATAGTGTGCTTGAGATAAGAATGTAAACCACCAATATATTTTAGGAGTGTCTCTTGTGTATATAAAGGAATACCCAAATTTAATTGTTTCTTTCGAAATGTTTGAGTATATTCGTGTACACTTTGACCTTTAGCTTGCCTTAAAATTTGCCAATTCATCATTTCTTGTTGCATGTATAGTAATGGATAAAATTGTTCCTTAAATGCAATAACAAAATCATTCCAGGAAGAGACTGTTTTACCAGTTTTCTTGAGATCATCTTTATTTTTGATTTCCCACCATATGAGTGTTGTGCCTCCCATTTTGAGACTTGCAAGTTGGATCTTTTTTTCAACATCAACAATCCTTTGTATCCCGTAATAGACTTCTAACTGTCTCACCCAATTATCTAGATTTTCTGCATCTAATTCATCATCATAAGTGGGTAATTGAAACTTTACATATAACTTTAATAAAGGCATATCAAAAGAATGATGAGTTTTTTTATGTTTCTTATGTAAATTCTAACCTTGTACAATAGCTACTGCAAACAAATATTCATAAAAAGAATAGAAAATATACAATGGCAAATACAAACATTACACAGAGATTTTTCTCTTGGAAACCCAAACCGGGAAAACCAACATATTCTATATTATTCATTGTGATACATTGTTTACAATAAAATATACATATAGGAGCCAGCGACATCCAAAACACTAACCCAATGACCTAGATTAGTCCAAAACCCTAATTCCTTAACCAGAAATAAAAAACCATCAGCAAAAACCATGTGCCAAAAAACCACCTAAATACAGGACACGTTTCCCAAGGCAAAAAAAATTTGTCACTACTACTCGTGCAAAGAATATAACACATACCCAAGATTCTCCCACTTGTTGTTTTCTTTGCATACAGGGGGTTACAGGGTTACATAGTCAAAAATCCGGGGCAACAATGCCCACAGATCCTCTACACCAAGATAACTTCTCAATGCTCATAGATTTTGTTAATGAGTCTGCAACATTCTTCAAAGTGTCCACCTTCAATAGTGATACTTTATTTTATTCAATCATGTCTCTCACAAAATGATATTAAACATCAATGTTCTTTGTCTTTGAATGATAAACACGGTTCTTTTCCAGAAAAATTGCACTCTGACTGTCACACTCTATCCTTACAGCTTGTTGTAACAACCCAATACCTGAACACAATCTTTGTAACCAAACTGCTTCCTTACTTGCATGAGTGGATTCCATGTATTCAACTTCTGTAGTTGAAAGTGCCACTACAGCCTGTATTTTTCTCATCCAAGTTATTGCTCCTCCAAACAGGTTAAACACATACCCGCTTGTAGATCTCCTATGATCCAAATCTCCAGCCCAATCTGCATGCACAAATCCATGTATATCAACCACTATGCCCAATTCCAGTCTTCCTTCATAGCACAATCCATAGATAGAAGTGCCACACAAATACCTAAAAACCCTTTTTACTATTGTCCAATGCTCCTTCCCTGGTTTTGACATATACATGCTCAAACCTCCCACTGCATGTGCAATGTTCGGTCTAGTACAGACCATTGCATACATCAAACTGCCAACTACACTCGCATATGGAACATGAGACATGTCCTCCTCTTCTTCATGTGTCTTGGGACACTGATCTGCAGATAACTTTACACCAACAGGAATAGGAACCTTGACCGTTTTACATTCCTGCATATTAAACCTCTGCAATATTGTCTTGACATATTTTCTCTGATTTAACTAGAGTTTCCTCCTTTTCTAATCTATTTTAATTTCCATCCCCAAAATGAAATTTGAAGCACCAAGATCCTTCATGTCAAATTTAGAGGACAACTGAGTTTTCACATCCTGGATAATCTCCTTGTTGTTTCCTATCAGGAACATGTCATCCACATACAAGACCAAATAAATCACATGATCACCAATTAATTTAAAATACACAGAATGATCCTCTTTTCTTCTTGTAAAGACAAGACCCAACATATAACTATCAATTTTTTGATACCACATCCTTGGTGATTGTTTTAAACTATACAGGGACTTTTTCAACTTGCATACCAACTCCTTCTTTCCTTTCACAACATAACCTTCTAGTTGCTTCATATAGATTTCTTCTTCCATATCCCCATGCAGGAATGTTGTATTCACATCCATCTATTATACTTCAAAATCAAATGCAGCAATAACAAATAAAAGAAATATTATAGAGGTTAACATGGAAACAGGAGAAAGAATCTCACCAAAATCAATTCCCTGAACCTTGGAATAACCCTTTGCTACTAGCCGATCTTTGTATTTCTCCAGTTTTCCTTTTACATTCAGCTTCTTTTTAAATACCCATTTGCTACCAATGGGATTTCTTCCAGTCGCCAACTCCACTAGATCCCAAGACTCATTCTTATCCAAATATGCCATTTCTTCTTCTATGTCCCTTTTCAAGAGATTTCCATCCTCTGAATCCACTACCTCCCTGACAGTTCTAGGATCATCATCAGTAATAGACAAAGAAAAATTTGAACGGAAATCAGATGGACTATACCTTTCTGATAGCCTTCTATCTCGAACTGATCTCCTCAATACTGGAGTATGAGGATCTTCTTCTTCTGATTCATGTTCTTCTGTAGAGTCTGATTCATCATCCTTTAAATCAAACTCTATCTTCTTGGGTTCTTCCTTAATTGGTAGGAATTCCTATTTAACAAAATCCTTCATTCCTCTAAATACCACATCTCAACTATACACTACCTTCTTAGTTTCTAGGTTCCAAAGCTTATAACCTTTGAGACCATATTTATATCCAATAAAGATACATTTTTCATCCTTCTTATCCAACTTACTCCTATTTTCCTTTGGAAAATGAACATATGCATCGCAGCCAAATATCTTAAGATGTGTGAGAGAAGGTTCCTTACCAGTCCATACCTCTTGTGGAGTCATGTCATCCAACACTGATGAGGGTGATCTGTTGACCAGATAACATGTAGTACCCACTACCTTTGCCCATAATTTTTTCCCTAACCTGACACCACTGAGCATGCACCTTGCTTTTTCCATCAACATCCTCTTCATCCTTTCTGCAACTCCATTCTGCTGAGGTGTATATGGAGTAGTCTTTTTCCTTGATATACTGCACTTCTTACAGAATTATTCAAATTCATTCTCGTAGAACTCTCTGCCATTATTTGTCCTCAACACCTTAATTCTTTTCTCTTTTTGATTCTCAACAAGAGACTTAAACTCTTTAAACCTGTCAAAGACTTCAGATTTCTCCATGAGGAAATATATCCAAGTTTTCCTCGAGAAGTCATCTATAAATGAGACATAGTACATAGAATTTCCCAATGATGGGACCGACACAGGTCCAAAAACATCACTGTGAACTAGCTGTAAAATTCTTTTTTCCCTCGTTGCACCAAAGGGGAATCTTATCCGATTCTGCTTCCCATATAGAAAATGTTCACAGAAATCAAAATCTAGAGAGAAGTTAGACATACCTTCAACCATACCTTTACCATGTAGCAGCTGAAAACCCTTCTCTCCGATATGCCCCAGTATTTGATGCCACAACATAACCTTTTCTCCAGAGATTGTAGGAGTTATTTCTTATTCAACTCCAATATCATGAACAATGGATCTATTACACCCATCACTAATAGTGCTTCCTAGTAGCTTATAAAGAGTTCCAAACTGAACTCCCTTCATCAACACCATTGCTCCTCAAACCATCCTGTAGGTTCCCTTTTCAAATATTGTTTTTACCACTGCATCTTCCATTTTTCTTATAGAAATCAAATTTTTGGCCATACCTGGGATGTGCAGAACACTAGGAAATTTTCTAGTCCTTCCATCTATGAGCCTCAACTTGACCCTTCCTCTTCCTATGATTATGGTTATTGAATCATTACCTAAGAAAACATTACCTCCATCATACTTTTCATATTCGTAGAACTACTCCCTATGGGGAGTCATATGAAAGGATGCACTAGAGTCAACCAACCATGCCTCATGATCTGCATGTGTGCTTGAAGAGTCCAGGTACACATCCCCTCCTTCTTCCTTGGAGGTGTTTTCTTCCGTAGAAGAAGATTTTTTAGATCCCTTCTTTTTCTCAACTTTGTATCTACACTGCTTCTTGTAGTGCCCTTCTTTTCCACATCTCCAACATACCCTTACAAAATTTCTGAGAGATTTAGATCTACCCTTAGACTTAGATCTCCCACTTGAGAAATTAGATCTATTTCTTTCCTGGGAACGTCCTTTTGAAAATAATGCATCTGTGCTATGTCCTTCCATATTCTTCCATCTCATCTCCTATGACAATAAGGATGAGACCACTTCTTCAAACTTCAAGGAAGTTGTATTACTACCTATGGCCACAACCAAACTATCCCGTGAGTCTGGTAAAGAACACAACAAATTGATACATTTATCTTCATCTGAAATTTTAATCTCAATAGATACTAACTGAATTACCACAGTATTGAAGGTGTTCAAATGCTCTACCACCGATTCTCCATTTCTCATCCTCAGGTTATATAGCTTATTTCTCAGGAATATTTTATTTACCAGGGACTTATATTGATACAACTTCCCAAAATTTTCCCATAAATCTTTGGTTGTAGCTTCCTCTGATACATTCAGTAATACTGAATCAGAGAGACACAGTTGAATTGTGCTCTTTGCCTTCCGATCCAAATTTTTCCAGTCATCTACAGAAGTTCCTGTAGGTGCAGTACCTAGATCTACCATGATCCATTGATCTATGTCCACCAATAGATCTTCCATATTGAGCTTCCATAGCTCAAAACTTTTCCCATTAAACTTCTTGATCTCCATCTTCGAATTGCCTGCCATTTCTTTTCACCTCAAAAGAAATACCACATATCTCCCACTATAAAAAGGCTTATCATAGTCCTGATCCAAACCCTTGACCACAAACGCATCCCCCTGAAGCCAATGAAACTCTGATACCAAATGTAAATTCTAACCTTGTACAATATCTACTATAAACAAATATTCACAAAAAGAACAGAAAAGATACAATGGAAAATACAAACATTACACAAATATTTTTCCCTTGGAAACCCAAACCGGGAAAACCAACATATTCTATATTATTCATTGTGATACATTGTTTACAATACAATATACATATAGGATCCAGCGACATCCAAAACCCTAACCCAATGACCTGGATTAGTCCAAAACCCTAATTCCTTAACCAAAAATAGAAAACCATCGGCAAAAACCATGTACCAAAAAACCACCTAAATACATGACACCTTTCCTGAGGTAGGTGTCACATTTCTAGAGGAAGAAGTTTTTTTTCTAGGGGCACTGCCCCCGGACCCTTGCGTGGGGGGCTCCACCCCCCTGCACCCCCCTCTAACCCCCTTATGCACCAGACACATACGCTCAAACATTGCTACTCGTGCAAAGAATATAACATATACCCAATAGCTTATCCTTGGAGGGATGTACACTTTCTTCACTTTTAGATGACGAGGATGAAGGAGAAAAAGGTTTTGAAGGTCCACCACCTCTAGCTCCTCCTTTTCCTCTTACTAAAGATTCACCTTCTTCAACCTTTGGATTTCGTCGTTGTCCTCTTTCATGGTAAAGTTCCTCTACCATGGCTTTCATCAATTGAATTGCCTCAAAGAAATCGTCCTTAGATGCAAAAGAACCTAGTTTTCTCGGTGAAGACATCTCTTGTTTATGAGGTCTCCTTTGAATTTCTGGATTAAGAGCCTCAAGTTGGCCTTCTCCTCGCTTGAGTTTTTCTCTGGTGAGCATCCAATGTGTTGAAACAGTTCTTAATTTTTATCCCTAAGGCCTAATTTTTTCTTTTTTGGGTTTCGGATTTTCACAAAACACGAGTTTCGTTATCAATCCTAAGCACAAGATACCTTTTCTTAAAGTTTTTAATTATTCGGATAATAAAAGGGAAAAAGGATTACAAAATTATAAGACCCCCGATGCTTTTGTTTGAAATTATTTAAAACATGTTAAATTTTAAAAACTAACGATTTTAAAATTAAGCTTAAAGAATTTTCGGGACTCAGAATTTTCTACAAACAAATTTTTCGATGCAAATCGAATCACGAAATCCCGATCCCCGATTTCCCAAAACGTTGAAGTCTTAATTAAAACAAAGATTAATTAATTCTCTTTTAAGAAAGGTTAAGGGTTAAGATAATCATGTCGCGATTTTGGGAATCGCGGTTCAGTGAGATCACATCTCCTGTCATCATGTTCAATCAAACTAATTTTGTTTTGGGGTTAATCATGATTAGTTAGTTAATTAAGATGAGTTAAGTCTTGCTTTAAAAAAAAAATAAAGCCGTCGCAATTTCACGATTTCAAGGATCGAACTTCATCACTAACATACTTCTTGACATCATGATCTCAGAAATCCCAAAAAATTTTAATCTCAATTAATTAATTTACTAAATTTTTTTTAAGTCTTAATTAAAACATCACGATTTCAGAATTTCGAAAATCGGATTTCATCGACGACATACCTCTCGACATCATGTTTTCCGAAATCCCGAAAAGCAAAGATTTCAGCTTTAATATATGATTAGCCACTAATTAACCTTGTTTCCAAAACATGATTAATGGTAATCATTCTTTAAGTGTTCATTCAAGTTTCGCTTTCCGATTGAGTAAGTGTCTTGTTTTCTTTAAAAACCCGAAGATGCCTAAATACGGACATTAAATGCGTATCTCAGAAATATATATTCTTCATTAAAAGCCTTAAATTCGTGACAGCTGTGTCAATCTTGTCATTTTTAAATATATTCAAAATGAACATTTAAACGTTCGTGTTTTCATTTTTATCTAAGCTCGTTCATCCATTTTCTGTGACAGGTTTTCAATTAAACGCAAATTCATGGCACCGAAAAAGGCACCGAAGAAGAAAGAAGACACATAGGAAGGATATATTATCTCCGACACCACTCCACACGCTATAGAATCCATTAAATCTTGGACTCAAATCTCCAAATTGTTGGAGTATGAGCTTGAGAATGCACATCCTGATTCTGAAAATCATTGTTAGGACATAGTTGAGTCAGAGCTTCATAAGATCGTTGCGCACCCACGGCTCATGGCATACACTGATATGATCAGCTAGGCTCTAGATAAGTTCGATATCCCAATGAGGAGCATCTTAAATGACCAAGGAGCTATCATCAGCTCATTTAGGCCAAAACACATACAAGTAATGTATAAACTCTCACAAAATCCTAAACATACTTTTAATGTTGAATTTTTAGTAGAGTTTCAGAGAAAAGAATGTATTGAGGAAGACCAGACATATCCAGATATGATTAGAGAATGGGCAAGGTGTCCAACAAAGTTTAGAGATGATTCTCATGGGATTTATGCTACAACATCCTTGAATGAATACATGGTATATGTAGCCATTATGTTATGTAGAATTTTTGGGAGAAAAGATCCCTGTCATTTTCATGCAGATTGGGTGCCCTTTTTAGAAGAAGCTTCAGAAGGAAATGGTTTTAACTAGCATAAGATTTTGTTAGATAACCTAACACAAGAAATCTTAAACTACAAAGCAACAAAATCAAAGGGACAACCAACAACCTTTTATATGTCTGCATACATTATGGATGCAATCTGTTATGTGACTCCTTTTCCATTAATGAATTGTAGTTGGAACATTTCCTGTCTAGAACCCATTCATAAATATCACTTGGCCCTTTGGGAAGAAAATGCTAAAGATGCATGTTATGAGGTTTGTCATTTTATTATAATTCCTATGCACAAAATATTTTTTGGATGCGAACCACCTCGCATTTCTAATGCAATCATAAAAAATCTTAAAGCCGTTGCCGATTGGTTCATTGAGGAGAATTTTTCCTACATTTGGGTTTACGGTTGTTCTATTCCTCCTCATGCACTCCCTAAATTCTTACTAGATAGATTGGTGTGCAGGAAAGTATCCCATCAGATAGTAAAGGGCGGTGTTGGATTAGAATTAAAAGCAACTCAGAAGAAGGCATGACCATCTTTCCCTGTTCATATTCGGAAATTTTCTTTATTAAATTTAGGCCATTCTAAGGTAGAGGATGAGTCATTAGAAGAAGTGAAATTAGTAGATATTGAGCACAGAAAGTATGACCCCTACCAAGTAATAAGTAGGCATTTCATACATTGTAATCTAAAGGCGTATGAACTTGAAGCATCTATTTATGATGATGTATTTAAGGATGTTAAATCCTATGAATAAGTATTGAACAGAGTACAAGCCATGCCACCTGACTCACAGACCGGATTCACATATTTTCAAAGCCATAGGCGAAGTTGCCTACCTAAGAGTTTGCAGGGTGAAGTCTCGACCCTACCTCCAGAACAAGAAGGACCCCCTCCAGGGTTTGAAACTAATACATAGGATAAATAAAATACCAAAGGAAAGATGAAGAATACTGAGATACCTTCCCAAGACATAGAGGGTTCACAAATAAAAGAATCAGAGATAGAGAAGGGAAATGAGCTGGAAAAAACTCCAGAAATTATTAAGGATGTTCCAGAAAAGATAGGAGGAACAACATCAACATAGCTCGGTAGTCCTATCACCTCCTTAACCCCATTGCAGTCAAATTATGGAACCCCCCATGAAGGAGCTTTGTATGTCAGTGATCTAGAGCCAATTTCAAGAGATGAAATCCCTCCATCAGATTACTTTTTCAGTAAAAAGAGAAGAGCAGTCTTGAAGCAGGAAATCCACCCAAGAGGAGAGGGAATGATTAAAAAACATAGGGTCATTATAGATGGAAAAAAGCTTAAGGATGGAGAATTTGCTACGGATATAGAAGGTACAATGGGTTCTATAGCATCGACAAATATATATTATGTTGGAAGTTTAACAAGTATGCTCGAACAAAAAGACCAAACAATAATTCAGTTACAAGACAAATTAAAAGAAACTGAGAGAAATATCAGTTGGGGAATACAAAAGAGTCTAGAACAAGCTAGACTAAAAGATATGAAAGAAATTTAGAAACTGAATAAAGACTTAGAGGAGGAAAAATAGATAATACAGGTCACACAGGTATAGGTCCAAAAGCTGGGAGAAGAAAATAAACATTTATAAGATAAAATTATTTCTATTACTAATCAAGTAGTAGAACTTGAAAATTTCAGGACACAAGCATTGGGGATATATTTGAAAATAGAAGAAGAACAACAGAAAGTGTTTTTGAATATGGAAGTAGTCCAGAATTATTTTCAAGAAACAAATGAATCTTTGGAGAATGTTTTCCAGAAGGAAAGGGAGGCGAAACAAGCTAGAACAACTTTCCAAAAGGCAATAGCCTTCTCAACAAAGGAAGAAGTTGGAAGGATTCATAAATTATCCATTTCTGAACAGGTTAAAGGGGAAATAATACTTAAAGTGTGGGAAGCAAACCTGGACGAATATAAAAGAATAACCAGAGAGCTCAATGATGATTTCCAGGGAATTTATGATCTCTTAGAAAGAGCTTCATTGAATATCGGAACAAATGACTGTTCTGGATTATTAGGTGAGATTAATATTGCCAAGCACCAGCTAAGGTTCAAACAAGAGCTGGAGGAAATGAAAATAGAGATTCTAAAAATTAAATGAATCAATATCACAGAAATCAACAAATGGATGGTGACACCGAACCTAAAGTTGCAAACTATTAAGTTCACAGAGAAGATAATAGAAAGTCGTTTGCCTGAATTACAAAAAAGATTTTTCTTGTTTGAAGCAAATGAGATACTAGATGCTCCCAGAACTTTTGTGAAATTTTTGGGAAAGTGTGTTTAGTGTATTGAAGCGGAGGAAGGAAGTTTGTCAACGCAAGCGTAAAAACATTTTTTTTTAAATGTTTTTATCATTAGAAATTAGAAATAAAATGTAAACGGTTGACATTATTTTTATATGTAACCATAATATTAGGAAGTTGGTAGTCACCAACGAGAAAATTTTGATGAAGATGTATAAATGTATTTTCTAAAGACTGAGAAAGGGATTTTGATTTTTTGGAGAGAGCCAATTGTATTAACAGTTTTCCAATCCATCATAATATACATTACAAACGAGATTATGAATCCTGCAAATTTGTAGCTATGTGTTCTTCAACCCTGTTTACTATATTTTATTGTATTTTTCGTTCAATGTTTTTCTAATGAATAATCAATTTGAAGTTATCTGCATCTTTGATTTCTAGTTCAGATTGGTTTGGATATCAAATTATTTACAACTTTTCCTCTGAAATTGTTATCAGTAATTTCAAGACCTGTTAATCATTTGAACCTTAATACTTACATTTTCATTAGAAACCTCGTTTTCTTTCATTATTATCTGTCAAAATATGAGATTCTTTCTTGATTAAAGCCTCATATTTTTCTGTAGTACTTATATGTTATTTTATAATTCTCAAATTGTTACAAATCCAGGAAACGACCTCGAATGTATTTATGTTAGTGTTTTAAATTTCAAAATTATTTTTCCTATTCTCATCTCTGGAAAGTTTGAAGTAACATTTGATTAAAATTATTTCACAATTAAATAAAATCTTATCCTCCATGATTGTTCCAAGTAGTAGACAACCCAACATTGAACTTGGACTTCAAGATCAAACCAGTATTGCCTTGAATCTATTTAATACCATCTTACAAACAACAAATAACTGGTTTGAATTAGAACATTCATGGGCTACTATTGAGAGAGATATTAGCATCCAAGAACAACAGGAAGCTAGACAAAGACAGTTGAGAAACTGATTCTGCTTCACCCTTCCTTTTCAATTCTTATTCTCAAATTATTCCTTAAAACATTTATGGATGCCTTGACGGTATACTTTACAACCTTAAAGTATAAACTCAGGAACAACACAATGCTTGAAATTCTTGTCAAACCTTTAAAACCAAATGCTATGATACCATAAACTTGATCCAAAATGATAGGTTTTACTGACAAATTACAAGTTAAGTTTATTGCAGTGTTGTAAATGTCGGCGAAATAACGGAAATTCCGCGACACTTTCCGAAATTTTCAGGGTGCCGAAATATTCGGCTTAAAATTTCG
>ML780836.1:313080-329800 GCA_009831015.1 Picea engelmannii
TTCCACAATAGTCTTTATTTTTAATACTTCAACATGTTTCAGAATTTTCAGTTTAGTAACGATATGTGACCACTTGACATCTTATGCATCTTATTTATTGGTTGTATTTTCATATTGATGTAGAAAAGTGTTTATTTGATGTTTTTGTTGCTTTACAAGTTTAAAAAAATTGAAAAAATTGAAAAAAATGATTGTTTTTGTATTTTTTTGAGGTCTTGCCGACATATTCCGACATATTCCGACATTTTCCGCCGATGTCGCCAACACGATGTCTACCCCACCCTCGCCGACACTTTCCCCGACACGAAGTTTACAGCATTGGTTTATTGTACTTTATGCATCGGATTTATAAGAATGAGAAATACATAAACTTTACTATTTGTTGCGGAATATCAATTATGAATTTTACTTGATTCTAATTAATGATGAAAGAGTTCATCCATTATAAACCATGCTTCCAATTAAGAGAAGAGAACAACAACCAATAAAAATAAATAGAGACAAGAACTTGTTAACAGAGTTCACCAATTGTTGGCTACGTCTCCGGGACCACTTCCAAGCGGAGGACCTCTTTATTGCTCTTAAAATGCTCAAGTTCTCTTTACATTGGCTCTTTGATGTTACAAAACATGCTTTAGATATGTTGTGCAAGAAATCCTTTCTTATATACATACATGCCTCATCAAACTCCTCTCAAAAACATGACAAAAATGCCTCTCAAAACATGAGAAATGGCCAAAAACACAAGTTGCTCCTCAAAATCCCTGCATCAAAAAGTTACCCCTCAAGCTCAAAAAGACTAGTTTATATAGTTTTTAGGATCAAAAAGAGAATCCCAACTTCCCCTGAAGATATGGCCTCTTTTTGGGATCAAATCCCCCTCCAAATGGCCAAAAAATCCTAAAAAATACATATTCTGGGCTAAACTTTAGCACAAAACCCACTTTTAATTAACAATACATAGAGTATCCCCCTAGAGGTGGTACGCGCCCATTTTAAATGGTCACAAGGAGCACATATGGAAAAGTTCTAGCCTAAAGAGCTAATCACTGGCCTTAAATCGGTTCTCAGCTCCTGGATCTCGGGCAAATTTCATGTGACCAGGGTCCGATTGGGGTAGCCCACTCTGATCGACCCTCCATAACTGTTAGCTCCGAGCATGATGGTTGGTGGGTGTGTTAAGTGATAGGACCACAAGATGTTTTGGTGGTTGGGCGGTTACACTAACGCACTGTGCCCCCTTAGTATGGTGGTTCCGAGCATATGTAAAACCATGGGTTGGGGCTTGGCCCCAACCCCCTCCTTTTCCACCCCATTCATATATGCAACATATATAATATTTGTAAGGCTTGTATTAACAAGCTCTACATGTGGCTCATTGGCAGCCGACCATTCCTCAAGGCACTGTGCTCGATCATAGGTCGTGGGTTCAAAACCCATGGACCCCCAAACAAAATTTTTAAATTGCCACTCAACTGATGATTGGGTGCCACATGGCAGCCCATGCCTGGGCCACATGGCCCCACCACATTTTCCCAAAGATTAAAAAGTGTCACATTGTAACTGATCCACGCCTGCATATATTTCCCAGTCACATGTCGCCACCTACCTCTGCCACATCAACATAATGACGTAGCTTGGTGATGTCATGAAGACGTCATGCTGATGTCATCTTGACTTTTTGCCAGTTTGACCTTTGACTTTTTAACTATTTGAGAATCTAATCAAAGTGCGATAACTCTCACATACTGAGCCCATTTGAGAAAGTAAATATATGGATGGAATCAATGCAACGATCCATTCGCTATGGAATTGGTTTCATTCAATTCCAAGAACTTTCATTTTTGAGCATTTTCTGGACCTAGGGAGCCTCCTTGATCATCCGAGGTTAGGGTTTTGGATTTTCTTTATGATAAAAGGCCCTTGGAGCCTCATTTTAAAATCATATTGTAGTGAATGTGAGTATCCATCACATCTCTTCTCAAATATAAGTTGTCAGCATTCTAACGAGTGTTTCACTCTCTATTTTTATAGTCTTTTTACATTTTCGGTCATTAATAGAAAATTTTGTATTACTGTATATTTGTGTTTATGGTTGCATCTATGATACATTTCTATTATATTATTGGATATCTGAGATATCTCTATACATTTATTTATTATATCTCCGCTCGCATTTCATGCCGAAAATAATCTGGATCAGTGGTATCAGAGTAGGTTGCTCTTGATCATTTTTTCAGTGCATGTCCCCGACGAGGTCTAAGTATAGAAATTTGGGTCTCGAGCTTGTATCTCTTGAATAAAATCACTCTCTCATGCATAATAAACCCTCCATGGTGGAAGAAAAGAAAAATGATGGAGCATACGATTCTATCAATTTATTGCTTGAGCAAGCTCTCACGCGACAGAGGGACGAAATGATGAAGAATTTTTCCCACATCCTTCAACGCTTGCCAATAGCAGTAGGCACATATTCGTCAAAAAACCACTTTGGAATCACCTCTCCTTTCAAGGTACATGTTACTTTTTATATTCCCATATTTAAAGGTCAGATAGATGCGGATGCCCTAGACAAATGGTTAAATATGTTAGAAGGTTATTTCTTTGTTCACCATTTTTTAGACAGGGAAAATATCACCTTCACACTCCTTAAGGCTCTCCCCCATGTCAAACATTGGTGGGAAAATTACTGGGAGAAAATTTCCAAAGAGGAGTCTAGCATATATGGAGTTGAGACCACTTGGTATTTTTTTGTGGATGCGGTAAAGGAACAATATTATCCTGTTGGAAACTATGAGTACCAGTACATGAGATGGACCACACTGCGGCAAGAGAGGGGCCACGCATTTATGAAGTTCACCAATACCTTCCATACCTTACACACCAAGATGGGTATCAAAGACTTTGAATGACATTTGGTTCTGAAATATTGTGGGGATCTACACAAATACATCCAAACTGAAATGGATTTTCTGGAGATCTCATCACTCGGTGTTGCTTATCGATATGTTGTTAAAATCAAGAAGAAATTTAAGCACCAGAATAAACAATAGTTTGGGTCTATAAATCTGCAACAACCAAAGTATGATAAAGACAAACCTAACAAACAGTCTACTGAAAACTAGTCCAAGCCACAGGAAAAGAAGGGTCACGGGAAGACAAAGAAGGAAACCAGAAAATGGTGTGATTTCCACAAATGCCCCTGACACAACACTGATGAATGTTTCTCAAAACAATCGTTGATGGCTGAGATCAAAGACAAGGATCTGAACCCTGATTCATAATCTGATTATGAAAATACTGGTAAAACACAGATCATCGACGTAGACCCCACTACTATTGTCGCGACCTCAACAATTCAACCAGAAGAACCAACAGATCCTGAAGAGGGGTGTTGAGGAAAAGATATGAAATGATCTTACTCAATCATTTTCATATCTTACTTGGCTAAATCAAGATAGACGGGAATATCACCCTATGTTTATAGCCATCAAAATTTGTATCCTAATTCACAAGTATTGATTACAAGTGCTTAGACTGATATTTTTTATAAATGAAAGCTTGCTGGATTATGTATTTTTTATGTAATTTTATGAATATACCAGATGCAGAAATAAATGTAGAGACAAAAGTCAAAACACCAAGTCAATAAACAACACAGATGAGACATAAAGAAATCGTTTATTCAATTGCAATTTATCAAAAAATCGTTCCATTTACAAAATTCCCTGAGGAATTTGGACCAAAGTCAAACTTAGATGTCCCTGATGGAAACCATACAAAACAAATTCTGACAGAAAGTAAAAAACTGAACTTTAAAATATTTCCATAGATTGATGCCCACTCGACTCTACTCAATAATCTTTGTCAGTCATGAAATTTAATTCACAAATAGACAAGTCTACATAGACTATCAAACATAGATGAACACCTCTAAAAAGTAAGTCTCTGAATGATGTAGTTCGGCCTTGAATCTTGTTGTCTACAATATGACACTACTATCATAAAAGAGAATTAGTATTTCAATGAATTAAAGAATGAATGAAAATTGAATTATCTCAACAAAACTCAAAGAGAAAACCTTAGTATGATTCTCCTTCTATTCTCCCCTTGTTCCTCCTTTCCCTTTTTCCTTTAAGCAATTAGAATTAGTTGAAGTAGTTGAACCACTTCTTTAGTTAAGTCAACTAAAACTCAACCAAATTTTTAGCTAAGGGGGAAAAGTAATAAAATCATAATAAGAGTTTTAAATAAATAATAACTAGTAGGTGGGACCCCTTGTGACTACCTTTAGTTTTTTAACAAAAATAACACAACTAGTTAATCAATCAAAACATCCCTCCTTGTAACTCCCATCATCTTCTCATAATTTGACAATTTATATCAATGATAATTGAAATTATTTCCAAAAATATATTATCCATATATCCAAAAAATAGTGTGATGTCTAAAATTTCAGAAGTCAACTGTTCTCAACAATGAATAAATAAAAACACTTAAAAACCATATTTTCCACTCTGGGAGACAATATTTCCCTTGTTGTTGTTGTCACCTTTAATCTCTCTGAATTTTCCTTAGGCTATGTGGAGGCTTTAGGCCTAATCTCAGTGATCACTTGAGGGAAATCATCTCTCAAATGCATGCGAGAGGACACAGATTTGGTAGAGTCATTTGAGGGTGAGGAGGGGGAAGAAATGGATTTTCCTTTGTTAGGGGCATGGTGGGCCTCAGTTTTTAACCTTTTTCTTGCATGTGAATACTGTACTAGTGAGTGGATAGAGGCATCTTGGAAAATTTGATTAACAAGTGGAGGAGCAGGTAGAGACAAGTTAGGCTAGCCATGATGTTGGGAGACTGTCAGGTGGACAATATCTTTCCATACGTTGTTTTTAGGGACTCCAGGTTGCAGTGAGACATGAGGGGGAACTGGGATACTAGGGACATGTGGGAATTAGAAGGGAGGCCTTTCTAGCCTAGGTTGGACCACACCTTGGCCAATCCAGTTAAAAAATACATCTTGGAATAACTTGCTCAAATCTTGTGAGTCTGAATCAAAGTGTATAGAGAACCTTGGCCTTCTAGGGCCCTTATTCCAATTTCCTCTTCCTCTGTTACCCTGACCATGGCTACCTCTGTTGAAAAATCTCTTTCTTGTATGAATTATTGATTAGGAAATAGTTTCTTCAACAACCATACATGAAATCTCTTTTAAATATGAAACAAATTTTGGCTTAACAACATATCAAACTCATGCAATCCAATCCATAAAAATCATTTAACACTTTTCAATGATCAGGGGGTGAATAAGGGTTTTGGGATATGTGAGGGATTGTATTTAGTGAAGAGTGTTAAAATGAGGGGGAAAATATCATGATTACTACTCAACAAATTATCAAACAATCAACTGTATCGTAAATAAAAAAATAAATGTATCTTTGTAATTCATCCCCGTGTGATCCTTTAATTGTCATAATACAAAATTTATCTTAACTATAATTAAATTTTAAGAATAGGGAGTGGATAGTGAATATGGGAAGGCGAGGGGACTTGTAATGTGAGAAAAGTGAAATAATGGTAGGGAAAAGAATGAATATTGTTCGTAAAACCAATTAATTAATCCATAAAAACAACTATGTATTCAATGCAAGGATATCAATACTAATTAACAATTTATGTGTGTCAAAACTATTCACTATACCACATCCAATTTCTTTAAGTTTCTTAATTAACACAGTGTATAATCATACTAAGAATTATTATGCCTTTCAACCTTCTTGTTAAGAGAATACTTGTTTCTTTTCATTTCCTTCCCTTTTTTATTTAAAACAAAATCAAAAGGAACACATAGTCACATCGCTTCATCTCTGTCCAACATATATTCCTATAAAATATCAACTACTTCCCATGATTCACAATTTCCAAAATCAAACATAGACACAAGTATTTTCACGAGTTGAACAAACTCTTTAAAACTTGCCCGATTTCATTATTTTGATAATATTAACCAATAAAACTTGCAATGAAACCATAATGAAAAAATACGAGCTTCATTTATGATGGTGCAATTAAATAAAACAATGCATGATGTCTCCATAATCCATACACAAAGTCATAGACATCATTTTCCCTAACCTGTAATGATACTGATCGGGGCTAATAAAACACACAGCATCCATCAACTACCAATTGACACTACACTAAAATAATACATCAATAAGAAGCATAACGAGAAGAGACAACCATTGGTTTCCCATTATCACTGATTTCCAATCAACCAAACTTAATCAATAAAAACGAGCGAGGTTTTTTACGCAACTTCCATAACGAAAAGAGACAATCCCTTGACTGTGTATCAGTTCTCATCCCCAATCACAACCTTCAACTCAATAAAACAAAGACGAGATAATACTCAAATCAACTGTCAAAACCACTCAACCAATCTATGACAGTCAACAAGATACCTGATAAGAGTGTGAATAGTTGGGGTGATCAAAATCAGGCTCTGTAACAATGAACACAAGAATTAATCAAGAGTTCATTCAGTCATCAAAGCACAAATATACTGGAGGTCAAACATATCAACAATAGGAAGAAACCCTTTGAAACAAGCACGATGGAACCACATGGTTTTTATCACTCTCGTTTTGTATAATAGTGTAATAGTTCAACACCAAGTAGGGTAGGAACCGATGCAAAGGAGAAACGATTGCTCACTGGACAGTAACAAATATCAAGAACACACAGAGGAATAACCCTCGTGCCTTTCTCAAGGGCTAAACCAATTTATAAGAATGCCAGTAGAAATGAAGAACCGAGGTATCACCAACAACCATAAAGCATATATCTTGGTATAATGGCCATCCCATAACCAACTTGTCGATGCCAATACAAAAATAAGTCCACGACTAGGTGAATAACCCACAACCATGGCTCTAGAAGATACACAGTGACCAAAAGGTAGTTAGAAAACATATACAACAACCCCATAGAAACCTGAATAGAATCGGACATAGTTACCATAACTGTGAGGAAGTAGGCAACAAGGATAAACAAAGAGAATTCCTCCAACAAAAAACCCATAACTTCTTAAAACAACAGAGAGCCAACACATTTTTCACCACACAGAACTACGAACTAAATCATAACTTCAAAAAACCAATTCTTTCATTCGCAAAATGAATAACCACACAGTCATTCCAGAGAGAAGCCCCACATGTTTACACAGTTGTCAATATCAGGAAAACACAAACCAACACATTATTGAGCCATAGTTCATTTCATACACATAGAAAAATTCATGGATGGGAGAAAAGAACCATACCTATAACCAATGACTTTAAAAAGGTCGAGTTGGTCGAGCAGCTCCTCCCAGGCTTGAATCTCAGAGCTTAACCACCATCGAAACCAAATGAGACAATAACTATGCTAGTGTGACATCCCAATGGGAGAATCATGGAGGGAAACACATTTACTGCACGTCACTTCCATCTTCCTCACATTCAATTTCGTAGTACACACCAGCCATCCAAAACCTTACCATTAACCATGCCATTAATTTCGTACATTGAAACTTGCGACATATATCTTGTCAATTTCACCACCCAATATCCATATTAACCATTGCCAAAAACCATACCATACCAAATGCACCCGATATAACTCAAATATAATTCACATAGCCACTAACCATTCCTAGTTAGGATTAATTCTAACTTCTTTTCATTTCATTTGCACATAACTTCTTAACATAGTATAGTATAGTCCCTTTTTCTTTCGATTTTTTTTTTTATAAGTCTCTTTCCATTTCCTTTGTTTTAAGTTGTTACTAACGTATGTCTTGTGTAGGTGTAACCAGGTAATAATCATGGTGATATCATCAAATGTAACAACTTTAGTCTATGCCACTCATAACATAGAATTAGAGCTTATAAAAAGGGATCACATAAAACGCATTATCCACCTGCTATTATGTCAAAAACAAAACCAAGATTGCATCATCAACCATATAAGAGCTTGTAAGCAGTATTGAAAGAGAAGCATGAAAAAGTGTGATATGAATATCTCTGATCCTCCAGTCTACAAGGGGATCCCACCTACTAGTATTATATCTTATTAGCATAGTTTAAATAATAGGCTTTAGCAATACTTTGGGGGCGAAATTCCTCGTTGTGATTTTTATCGTCAAAAAACTGGCGAATCCATAGGGAAATCTGTTTTGAACAGATTAAGAACTCAAAATATATGGTTTTGTAGACTAAAATAATAGAAGACCAAGAATATATAACCAGAATGATCATGCAACCCAGTGAAATGAGCGGATTTAATGGAAAAATGATCGGGAATTTAGGAATAACTCATGAAAAATGTTAAATATGAGGGGGTTTATCCCTATATGCATAATCATTCAACTAGAATTTTTTCTTGACTTTAAGGAGAAAAAAAAGTATGCACTTACTCTTTTAACTCTCAATAGATGAAGAAATGGAAAGAAGAAGCAAGAAGTAACCAATTTCTTCATAAGACAACATTGAAAGAAGATAACAAATTCAATTATTCTTTCATGGGGGACATTGTAACAACTATGTAAGCATGTTTTTTATTGACTAACAATACCTTGCAAGAGTGTCACTATGGCAGAACTGAACCAACATTTTTATCTTGACCAAAAATAAACTAAAAAGATGAAAAGCACTAAAAGTCATGACAAAAATGGGACTGCAAAATTTAAAACAACATAAATAAAATGACAGAATTGCAAAAAGCAGAAGGAACACTATTAAATAAAAGAAGAATTTAAACTACTGTAGAAACAAAATTGAAAAGAAGTAGTGAAAACGAAAAACAAAACTAGACTACTAATATACAGAAAAATGAAACAACATTAAAACTTTTCAAGTTGGTTCCAAGTAATGTTTTAAGTGAGAATCGTTAGTGATGTAGGCAAACAATTTCCCTTGTAAATCCTTTAAAATGTAAGAGTTTGTACCCAGGACAAAAGTGATCTTGAAAGGACCCAACCATAATTTTTGAAACTTTGAATGTCTTTCCCTATCAACGTGAGATGAATCCCACAAAATTGCCTTTTCATTGACTTTAAATTTGATAGTTTTGACACTCTTGTTGAAATACTTCTTAACAGTCTGTTGTCTCCTTTTTATATTATCCAGGGTAAACATCCTTTGCTCCTCTAAATCTAGGAGTGCATTTATCATTTTTGAAACATCAAAAGAATTTAATTCTTCGATCTGTAGCATTGACCTTAATGAAGAAAGTTCCAACTTAGTAGGAAAGATGGCTTGTGGATCATAAACAAGCTATAAAGGAGTGCAACCAGTGCTTACCTTGACGGTAGTTCAATCTTCCCAAAGGGTGTAAGTGAGGAGAGTGTGCCATTGATGAGGCTTATCTTCGATGAGCCTTTTGATGATTCTCACCAGATTCTTGTTGGTAGACTCAGCCTACCCATTCCCTTGGGATAAAAATCTAAAGAGGTGAAATGTTTAACCACCAACTTAGCTAAACATTGTGTCAACTTAGTAGAAATAAAAGTGGGACCATTGTCTGTAGTAATTTCCAATGGAAGACCAAATATGGAAAATATGTTGTTTTCAAGGAAAGAAATCACCTAATCATCTGTCGAGTGCTTAAGTGGGCCAACTTAAACCCATTTTGTAAAATATTTTGTGCCTGTCAAAATAAAGACTTGTCCTGCTGAAGATGGAGGATTAATAGGACCAATAAAATCCAATCGCCACTTTGAAAAAAGAAAATCTGATAGGACAGGTTGCAACAACATGGATGATGGGCGTTCTTTCCCAACAAATTTTTGGCACTTGTCACAAGATCTTGAAAAAACATAAGAGTCACGAAATATTGAAGGTGAATAGTATCCTTTTCTAATAATATTGAAAGTAGTGGTTTTAGAAAAAAAATGACCTCCTACATGAATGACAAAATTTGAAGAACCATGAGTTTCTTGTAACAATTTATGTGTGTCTTCATTGTTTACATAGTGACGCAACACACCATCAACAAATCCTCCAAACAATAAGTCTCCTATAATGGCATATCTTGAGGATTCAAGATGGAGTGTTCTCCTTTGATGAGTGTCTAAGTTGTCTAGACATCTTTGGTTTTGTAAGTAGTAAGCTAAATTCTTAATCCAAGGATGTTTAGACACAGGAAGGATCTAATTATCAAAGTAGAATAATGTTGATAGGGAACTATCATGTTCATCCATTTCTTCACTATTTTCAGCATGCTGAGCTAAGTGAAGGGATATGTCACGTCCCTTGATAGTGGTAGAAGTCATGATATTTAAATCATGCTCCTGGATCTTGGCAATCCAATGTGCAAGATTCTCTGAAAGATAAGTCAGTACAAGAAAAATCTTGACAGCATGTAAAGGGACTTTTACAAACATATGCTTACCTAAAATGAAGTGGCAAAACTTTTCAACAACTTTAACAAGAGCGGAAGCATGTTTCTCAATAAAAGAATATTTAAATTCATCATTAGACAAACTTTGACTCATGTAAGCCATTGGTTTTTCATTACCTTGGTCATCACTTTTCATGAGGATAACATAAACTTCTTCTTCAGTGGAATTAGTAAATATCGCGAATTCCTTCTCAAAATTCGGCTTCGCCAAAACCAGTGTGGAGATGATTTCTTTCTTGATCCTTACAAAAGAATTTTTGACATCATCTCTCCAAGAAAAAGGACTATATTTATTAAGAAGATTATGAATTGGTTTGACCATCACAACAAAATCAGAAACAAACCTACGGATGAAGTTAATAACACCCATAAAATATTGAACCTCCTTCTTAGAAGTGGGAGTAGGCATATTAAGGATAGAAATGATCCTTTCAGGATCAATTCTTATTCACGAATCAAAGACAATGTGTCCAAGGAGCTTTCCCTTGGTAACTCCGAAAATGGACTTAGAAGGGTTTAAAGAGATGGAAAATTTCCTACATCACATGAGAAATCTTTTTAGATGACCAAAATGGTCTAATCGGTCTTTAGAATACACAGTTAAGTCATGAAGGTAGATTTGAATGATCTTACCGATCAAATTGTCGAAATCCATTTCCATAGCTCTTTTAAAAGTGGCACCTGCATTAAATAATCCAAAAGGCATACATTCATAAGAAAAGGTACCCCAACGAGTAATAAAGGTGTTTTTATATTTATCTGCCCTTTCTACCTTGATTTGATTGTAACTGGAAAAACTGTCAAGTAAGGACATCATCTGTGACATGCCACTTGCTACAAAATCATTTCCATATTAGGGAGAGGAAAGTGATATTTTATACTAGCATGATTTAATGCGCAAAAACCAACGCATAATCTGATCTGACCAGTTTCTTTATGAACGAGAACCAAATTGGAAACCCATTCAGAATACTTGACCATAAAGATGATTCCGGCTTTCAAGAGATTTTCCAACTCCTTTCGAATAGTTGCCTCCAATGCATGGTTAATAGGTCTTTGATTTTTCCTAACTTTTTTTATTCCTTCCTTGATGGGAATGACATGTTATATAAGAGCAGGATCAAAACCACGAAGATCCTCATAAGACTAAGAAAAAAAAATCTTAAAATTCTCCAAGCAGCTTGACAAACTTCCTCTTCTCTTCATCAGAACATTGGGAACCTATTTTGACATTCTTTGGAGACTCGGGTGTCCCAATGTTCAAGGAGATGGTTTCACCCACCTTCCTTTTCAACTCCTCTTTTTTATTTTTCTCTTTACTACCTACATCACTCGATGAAAATGAACTCTCTAGAGGAGTCAAGCCTTTAGGAATCTTGTTATCTTCTATGGATATAATTTCCTTGGGCTTATAAGGTTCATTTTGAATGAAAGCATATATGCTCTCATCGCTAGGGAAGACCTGCCATGCTTCTATATTGTTAGGGATATGTCAAAGATATAGAGATTGAAAAGTACAATCAGGTTTGTGTGGAAAAAGTTGTCGATTAGGAGATGCTACAAAAACAACTAATCGATCAACCATTGAGTTCAATTCCCTCCTAACATGAGTAATGTTGAAAGATAATAGGTTTGAGGTAAGTTCCCAAACAATTTGGGTGTATTGTTTCATCAGCTTGTTGCTAGGAGAGTATATCTTATGTACAAGGTTCACAACAAGATCATAATCTCCAAAAACTATAAGGTGACCACAACCTAGATTATAGGCATTTTCAATGCCTAATAGTAAAACTTTGAATTCAGTGACATTGTTTGTGCAAGAAAACTACAACCTATAAGAAAAGTTATGAATTTTTCCTACAAAAGAGTACAAGATAATGCCAACTTCATTACCTTCATTAGAGCATGAACCATGAAAGTGCATGTGCCACATATCATCATCTAAATCGATTTGTTCCAAGGGAATGTTATCTTCCTCGAAAAATATGGAATACACCCCTAGGTCCTCTTAGATATATTTCACATTAGGTTATGGGACACTTTATATGTAAGTTGAAATCCTTCCCTCTCTAAGGACTATGATGTTTTCACCATTCCAAGGAATGGATAAGTGTGTCCTGTCAATTGAGAGGTGTCCAGATTTCAAAGCTTTCCAATCTCTTCCTAAGATGATTGAGTAATTTCTTACTAGCATATCAATTACCTAGATACTAAGGGTTGTCCTTATTTCAGGGTGTGCGCAAAAAACTAAGGTCACATGTTTGATCTCACCTATGGTCATTTGTTGTAGACTATTATAAGAGAGTATGCTTTTGCATTTTACATTTGTACAAGACAAGCCTATCTCTTCCATAAAAATCTTTAACATAACACTTGGGCCATAACCATCGTCAATGAGGCAACAATGGGCGATCTTATCCATAATTTTTATAGAAATATAAAAGGGGGGATTTTTTACAGGGTATCTAAAGTTATGTACACCTACTTTGTTTATAGATGAATCCTCTTCATTTACCTCTTAAGAGAGGTTGTCTACAACAAAATCCTTTCCTTCCATGAATTATTTTAGATGCCTTTGTTGTTCAAGGACGACAACCATGTCCAGAAGGGTTGCATCTGCTTTGATGTTGGCCAACTAATTTAGGATATTGTATTTGGAAGAGGGGAGAGGGGAAGTAGTTCCTTGACTGTCAGGAACCTTAGGAACTTGAATATTAGCAGCTGGTGAGGATGATCTCGGGCTAGAAGAAATGTAGGGAGGATCATGTTTTCCTTTGGGAGTGTAGCATTTGTTCCTAGTATTGATGATCATGACATCTCGTGGCTCTACAAAATCTAGGACAACGATGGTAGTTTCTGGTATTTTACCAAAGTTCTTATCTTTGACACTCTTCTTTACCTCACATGTGGTTTTCTTGTGTTGTTCCTCACAAAAGTTACACCAACTCCGAGGCATGATAGCTTTAGGCTGAAAATTATTTTCATTTGGATTTCTACAATGGGGAACATAAGAGGATGAAGCTCCAGGGGTGAGAGGGGATACATTTCCCTTTCGCTCATACACTATCATATGATTATTCATGTCTTTTACAAGTTGTAAGAGGGTGGACATGTCTATCTATTTAACTGACTCTCCTTGACAAAGACATGTTCTTTCGAGTTGTTATTCATAATCTAAACACGTATGCAGAGCAGAACTGAGGTTATTAATGGATTTTTCCTCAATCCTACGACGATATGGGGAAGTTAATGCATTATAATAATGCATGAAAGTGGCTTGGTTTTGAGGTCGAATGAGTTCAGGGATTTGATTGTATAACTTAGTGAAACACAATTTGAAGGACTTGATGGTCTCACCATCCTTATAGGCGTTATTATTGTACTCCCGTAACTACTCAGCTGTGATTTTAGATTTCACATAGGTGGATTTGAACCAATATACTAACTCCTCCCAAGTAGACAAAATCTTAGGAGGAAATTCAAAGAAATCGGCCACAACCTTTCCTTCCAAGGAATTGACAAATAAGTGCATGCAAGTATTGTTTTCATTGGCTCCTATGTTGTGACAGGGATTAGAAAATTCCACTAGGTCTTCATTTGTAGTGACAGTGTTATTCCCTAAAAACCTAGGAATATGGTGTTCAAATTTAGGAAGCGGATGTGTAGCAAGTGCCAGGTTGAGAGGAGAGGAAAAATGCCACAGTGTGGTTGTAGCATCTTCTTCAAATTGAAAAAGCCCATACATTTTAATGACTTTGGTGGGGTTTGTGGTAGATTGGACTGGGACATGGTGGCTATATAAGGTACCAATCACTGACGAAGTTGAAGACTGAGAGGAGGAAGCACTTCCAGTACCGCCAAAGCCACCACTAGATTCCATCTTGTGGATTATTGGTAAGGGAGAGAAAGATGAACTGGATGAGACAAATTTCTCCTTAGAGAACTTTGTTGGGTTGATAACACAATGTTCCTTCTTCCTATTTTAGTAATAGGATTAAGTTTAGGTGATAAGCCTCTTCTTCTCCTAGAAACACAAGGGTCTAAGGACATGAAAAGAAGGTTATTCTTGATTTATAAGATGTCTACATCTAGCTTCCCAACATTCTTGGGCACTAATGTATTGGTCAATTGCTTTCCATGAATGATTAAACTCAACCCAAGTATTATAAGTGTCTAAAATGGTGTTAAACAAATTCAAAGCAATGCTGGTCTGATCTTGAAGATCGGGCTCAATATTGGGTTGCCTTGCAACAGGTACATTCGTTAAGAGATAAAACAATCAAAGAATCAATATCATAAAAATAGATGTATTCGATGATAATCAAGTATAAAAATCAACTAGAGAGATATTGAAGATCTCCCTAGTATGGTTGTTATCACTGAAATTTCGTCCGCACATGGCGACAAGAACTCCACATCATCAAAACAGGACTAGAGTCATTCATGGCATAGGATTAATGCCACAGCATTGCAAAAAGGGTCAAAAACTATACCAAATGACCAAAAATTTGAAGGGCGATTTACATCATCTGGGTGCGCGTGCGTATGCACAAGGCGCGACTGTTGGGCGAAAAACCTGTGCGCCTGCTAAACGACGCATTTATTGAAATTGGTCGGCCTCCCAACCACTAATGGATCAGCTCCCAAGTCGATTTGACACCAAATCCGAGATCAATCCTCATGGTGGGCTGGTCAAAGACCTAAGTATGCCCTAAAGAGCCCCTTTTCACATTATAAAGAGGTTACATAATGATCCAATGCTTGGCTATAAAAATCCATGAATGACCACCATTTTCTCAAGGAATTCTTCATACTGTTATGCTGCTGAGATTGCTAAGGACCCATTCTTTGGCAATAAACATTACAAGCTGCATTTCATAGAGCTATTCACCCCTCTCTTGAGTGAATAAGCTTGGAGTTATTTCACCCACATTTTCATCTTTTTATTGTAAAGGAGAGCAATCAAGTGAGGGCCTCAAGAGCCTTCCATTGGAGAAAGAAGGGACCCAAGTCCCCTTTCTTCTTTGTGCCTTTGGATTTCATCAAATAGATCAGCTTATGCATGGTGATATTGGTCCATTTGCCTCTATTTTTCATTTTCTCATATGCTTTTAGTTTTTAGTTGTTTTAGTTTAATTCTTGTTAATAGCTTTGTTGTTTTTCTTTCTAACCTTTTACCTTACAACTATCATGCCTAGTAGAGCCCAACTGGGCATGTAAGCACTCTTAATTTGCTCACCAAGTGACGAATTGGGTGCGAACAGATTGGCGACCATACTGGGGAGAAGGTATCAATTCCTCCCTCATTTGGGCTTTATTTGCTTTCCTTTTGATTTCATTAACTTGCAAGTTCACAAATCGGCCTCAGCCGACCTGCTTACCAGTCAATTCACCAGACATTGGAGAGAAATCCATCCAGATTTTTCTTCTTGGAATTTTGACACAGGCGCGCGGGTATTATACCCCATAGGTGCACGTCGAGTGCACAAGCGCTTTTCCCTTCAGTTCTGCCAGCGCGCAGGCGCCATATGCGCCTCTGTCCACATAGTAGGCCGCGCATTTGAACTGAAATTTGCATTGTAAGCTCTTGGGTGTGGGGAAAAAACATTTTTCCTTGGTAAGAATGATGATATGCATGATCTAAACACTGCACCACTTAGACCCCTCAACTTATAAAGGGGATAATGAAGCAAACATAGGCACTTAGGTGGTTAAAAAATCATTTTCCCTTATTTTGCTTTTTGCCACGTGGATGGCTTGCTTTGGTTTACAAATCTAAGTTGAACATCAATTCTAATCACATATGAACTCACATTTTGGGACCAAAAATTGCAAGTAACAATCTTGAGTATGCTCTTCTCTTGCGCCATTGAGCGATCTTGAGAACCAGAAAGGGTTTGCGAAAACGATCTCATCTCCCTTAACAAAAATTTCAAAAACTTTTAGGAGAGGACAACAGCTCTTTCGAGATCCCTCTTAGTTTCATTTTGTCAAACACATTCTTGTAATGGGCCCATACATGCCCACATATCAACAAAGCTAGAGTAGTGTTTGAATTTCTACTTTCTTAGATCAAAAAACAAGGAGAGTTTAAAAGTTTGTAACGGGCCCACACATGCCCACATGTTCAATCTAGGCTAGTTTCATGCTTTTCTAGATTAACTCACACATAGGGATATAAAGGATAGTAATGGACCACAATGTCTACATGATAGTTTTTAGGGATTTTAAAATTCCGCAAGGTTGTACCAATGACATCTAGCTTATTTAGGTAATCAAA
>ML780836.1:376158-389787 GCA_009831015.1 Picea engelmannii
AGACGATATTCATTTGATCCCCCGTCCATGTGCCCATATTTTCTACAATGTTTTGTATCTATTGCTATTAAAACTCTTTCGGAATGTCTAGTACAACAATTTTTGCAAGAGCAATAACATTTACCGTCACCCTTTTCACCCTCTTTAATTCTTTTCCCAGCTCTAATGTTTTCTGACATTCTTCCCCACAAACTTATACTGAAAAAAATATCTATTTTTTGTTCGCCGAGAAGACCTGCAAACCCTTTTTGAAGAATCGTTATTATAGAAAACTTGTCGCAACATCTGTCAAATGCAACATATTTATAGATTTTGTAATTTCTCAATTCCGACGTAAAAAAGTCCTAAGTGACCGTTGGTATTTTGACTTGGTGAACATACTAAGGTGACCGTTGGAGGGGAAAACCTAGTTTCCAAAATGTCACAATTGAGACATATATCTTCACAAACGTGGCAAGAGAGACATTCCAGTGGAAAACGTGGCAAGAGAGACGTTCCTGTGGAAAACATGGCAAGAGAGACGTTAACATGGCAAGAGATATGTTAACATGGCAAGAGAGACATCAACGTGGCAAGACCGATGTTATCGGGCAACATGATTTTTTTTTTTTATAAATTTCCTCTATTTTGCGACAATATGGACAATTTTTTCCATAACGCCGCAAATAAAATGTCAAAATTTTTACAATATGTACTAGTGCTACATGGAAACCGTAAGGTATGAATTCCCGCTTCTTGTCCTTAACCAGTGTGGCGTTGTAACGTTGTAGGATGGTTTGGTAGCATATCTCTCCCACTACAAGCTGGTCAAGGACATGCGTTGGTAGGAGATGTGGTGCTTTGGTGGCCCCAAACACCCTGATGTAGGTGTCACACTTGTCCAAGTACCAATGGCCTACCTTTGATATCATCTTTTTTGGCCACGAATGATAGACTCGGGCATTATTTCTTAAAGAGAATGAAATAATTATGTGTGACAAATTCATCGCAGATGAGGGAGTAAGATTTCTTGTACCTATTCTCCCATAGGATGCTGAAATATACATGGACCAGGAGATCTGCGACGTGCCAACTCACATTCATGCCGAAGAAAATGTTTCTGGTGCACATGACATCAAGTAAATATGAAGCCATGTAGAAGGCGGGTGTCTCTGCTTCCTTCTACGTTTCAGCCTGTTGTATGTAGATGCTCAGTTTCTTAGAAATGACCGCTCCCCAGTTGAAGTCACTCTCGGAAATTTCCACTGTGTAAGCTAAGGGCATCCATGTCTCTGAAAACCTAGAGAAATCCTTGTCTCCATATAATTGGTAGATGAGAGCCATCAAGTAGATGTATGGATCCCTTAATTTGGCTGTCTTGTACCAGCCAGTGCTTCGGTTGGTGTATTTCTTATCTTCCCTCCACCATGAGGCCATCACCTCGCTGGTGTTGTGGCACTCATAGAATTTTATGACAAAATATGTGTTTAGTCGCTCCTTAGGGTCTCTAATTTTGTAATAATTATGGACTTCGACCGGTAAGAACACTCCAACACAACCACCATTGTCATCATTGATCAAACACTTCTGTGTGTATGTGTGGTCGATAAGCCACTTCAGGACTTCGATACAGGGAAAAAAAGGAGTTCTTCTGATCACCTTATGCAGGTACAAACATCGGATGTTCTAGAACACTTCGTCATCTACCGCTCTAACATCTAGGTCACTGTGTGGTATATATTCTGGGTATTCCTCCCGGCTGATCTTGTTGAAGAGTTATCACCAATGCGGGAGTGCCATATTGGATCCTGTGATTTCCTTTGTATCTCCAAAGGCTAGAGGCTGGATGAAATCCTTCTTCATTTATTTTTTGATGACAGGCTCTAGTCTCAGCATGTATTCAATTTTTTTTGTGAATCCTGGAGAGGAGCCTTCACCTACCTCCGATTCTTTCATCTTCGACGCCCTTTGTGATCATCTAGAGGTTGGATTCCTTGGTGGCACTATTCCTACAATTGAATAAACCTTCAGAGACTGTGTAAAGAACAAATCGAGATAAAAAAATATGAAGTGTAAACATGTAAAATCTACATACTTGGATACATACCTATAAAGCTTGCTAAACCTGGTTATTTGATACTCATGGGATCTTCGTAGATTTCGAATTTATCATCTCTCTTCTTCGGATTCTTTGAATTTATTTATGCACAGAATGATTTAATTTACAATGGATCAAGAGAATTTAAACCAAGGAATAACTTACCATGTTGCATCAGCCATTCAATTCAGGTGATGAGTGAAATTTGAACAAATCTTCCACCGAATATCTGCAACCTAAATTCATCATGGGTTGATGATGGAGGTGCAGGGGGTGATGTTGTCTATATGGGATTTTATATGACCGCTTTGATTGGTGTATGAGGTAGAAACTAATGTGGGAGTTGGTATTAATTAGCCTCTTAATGCTCAAAATCTAATCGTATCTAACGCTAAAATGTCCCATTGTATCGCTTTCTCAGTGGGTGAATCGAGGATTGGGGATGTGCTATGAACGTTTTCATTGATTTCCATTGCAAAATCTCCGATCCTGATCAATCTTATCATACAATTTTGTGATGGAAAAATTGACTCAGAGGTGTGACTTGGACCAAGGGAACCAAAAAATGACATGAGGCAAAACTAGACCGTACGGTTCTCCGATGTGACAAAGACACTTGGCATTGAAGAAAGGTGGCCTAATCCATGTGTATTAATCAGAGTCGGGACTTTAATTAATTTATGTGTTCTAAAAGAAACCTTGTCTTTCTAAAGATGAAAAGTATCCAAGTTTGACGATCAATGATAAACCTATCACATATTTTTCTTCGTATTAACTTCTTTTCAAAAGTCTTGATGCTGAAAACACATTGGGGATTGGTGATTGAGAGTATATTTTAGCGCGGTCAAAATATCTATGAAAATCCTTTTAGGATTTCCTCGATTCTGATAAGCGTGTCGGGCATTGACTATCGGTGATATCTTTTATTTCTATGTTAACGCCTATGCCTCTCATCTTTTACCGATGCCGAAGGGGATTGGCTATCGGCGATATCCTTATGCAATACTTGTCGTAAAACAAAAATTCCTTTTGCTGATATCGATGAAGATCGACACTCGACGACTAAGGTTTCCTGAGTATTCTTTTCCATCTTTGAATTCCTTTCGATGTTGAAATTGAGTATGTTGGGCGAAGTGTTTTGGATTTTGTTTCTTTATTCATGCATTAAGGATTTTTAAGTCATGGGGTTTCATAAGTTCAAGAAGAACTGAAAATCTAATGAGATTCAAGATAATAAAAAAAATCCAAACATTTCTCAAAATGAAATCGAATCAGACAGTTCAAAGTTCAAGTGGTTCTCAAAAAGTGAAAAAAATGACAAATGATTTTTAGGTTGTGTTGAGTGCTCAACAAATGGTGAGTTACTGGGTGAAAGTAGTATTTTTGTTCCTCCCTTGGGCTCAACTGATGAAAAAGTGGGTTAGAACTTAACTGGTATTTTTATCAAAGCCTCTTTTTATCCTTGCATTTGAAATTCCATGGTTGGTGCGTTTGGGTATTCCTATGGGGTTTTCAACCTTTATTCCACCTTCGTTTCCTGTAACCATGACTCATGCCCCCCTCTGAAAATATTTTAGTAAAGAATTAACTAACACTAAGCCTTTAGTTACCTTTATTCACCTGCTATGATGTTGTTCCATTTCCAGCGAGCATCCATAGCCCCGATGGATTCACCCCGACATCACAGACCTTGCTCCACTGACAGCGAGCATCCATAGCCCCGAAAAAATTATCTTCATACCCTCTCCTACTGTGCACTCATTTGATATAGTTGATTTTTTATTTCGACAGAATGCCATGAGTGAGTGGGAGAGGAGGACATCTGTTATCTTTAAAAATGAGATGGTTAAGGTGAAATTTTTCTAGCTCCGTCTCTGAGGTACATGTAGTCCTTTCCAACTTACCATCTTTCCCTTAAGGTTGTACCAGATGACCAGGAAGACACTTATGCATTTCTCCAAAAATTTTCATCTATGCAAGTTTGATAGAGAACCCCTTGAAATAACCACAGGTTCCCCAACGTTTGTTGTGTTGTATGTGAACGATGAGTTGAGAACAGAGTCCGCCTTATAGCATGATTTAAGTTCAACCACAATATTGCTAGACACAATCTTCAAAAGTGAAAAATTAATATAACAAGAAACCTAAACAAAAGAAAAATTCCACAATCAACCTAGCTGAAACAAAACACCATGAAAACATAAAAAAAACAAAATATATTTTATTTTATTATGGAAATATTGTTTGAGGGCTTGGCCATTCACTGGGAGGGCTTTAGATTCTACATTCGATATGTGTCTACCCCGATCTTCTCATCCACCTGAAAAGGCCCGAGCCATATATTATGAAACTTAGAATGTTTTCCTTTTGACTCATTTTCTCTGTCCCATTTCAGGACTAAGTCTACCACTTTAAAATTATTCTCTTTAGTCTTATGCTTATCAAACCACCCTTTCACTATCTGTTATTGAGCTATGAATTTTGATTTTTCCTTCTCCCTTTCTTCTTCCAACATGAGGGGGGTATCAATTCTTTGTTGTATGACTGATGAGGGATGTCCTCTAGAGTCTTGAGAAAGTTGAAGATATGGAAGATATATCCCATTCGGGAGAATGGCTTCATGTCCCTATACCAAAAAGTATGGGAAATTCCCTATAGATTTCTTAGATGTAACTATATATGCCCATAAAGCGTTATGGAGTGAATTATGCCAATTCCTCTGGTTGTCTGCAACTATTTTCTTCAATATCCTCACTAGGTTCTTTTTAGTTGATTCTACCACTCCATTTCCTTATGGATAATAGTTTGCAAAGTATCTAATTATGATTACTTTGTGTAGAGCAAACTATGTTAATAAGGTGCAAGAAAAATAAGTTGTGTTATAAAAAACAAGGACGAAAGGAACACCAAACCTTGTGATTAGTTGTTGTTCTATGAATTGGATCACCACCTTCTCGTTTACATGAGTCAGAGGGATGGCCTCTGCCCATTTCGTGAAATAATCTTTGGAAGTCAGTATGTACCTATGTTGTTTTGAAGAAATTGGGGTAATTTCTCCTATGATATCTAACCCCCATTGCTTAAATGGCCTAGAAACGACCACCGGTTGGAGTGGGATGACTGATCTCTTCTCCCTCCCCACGATTATTTGACAAGTCTTACAGTTTCTAGCATATGTGTGAGCGTATTTGAATAGAATAGGCCAATAATAGCCAGCTCTCAGTATTTTATGAGCAATGGTGTTTCCTGCGAAATTTCCACTGACAAGACCATCATGGAGCTCTTTCAGAACTTTGTCTGCATTGTCATGTTCAAGACATCTTAAAAGTACCCCATCATAATTAACACAAAATATCACCAAATTTATGAGGCGATATTGTGCGGATTTTAACCTGAGATCTCTCCTTTCCCTAGGGTTTAGGTTTTCTGGGCAGGTCCCATGATGCATGAGATAAGTCAATTTCCCGTACCAAGACTCTTCCCCTGGGAATATGTATGAAGCTTCTCTACACCATAATGCCAATTCATTCTCCCATTTGGGGTTTTCATTTACTTAGTCCTTGGCTTTAGCTACCAGTTTTCATAACCCTTGTCCCTTAACCAGTTTAGCAGGTTTTATATCTAGATCAAATTCTTGGAATACTTCCATCCAGTTTCCTCTTGTTTCCCATATCTCCTGTTGAGTGAATAGGGATTGGATTGCTGGGTGCGAAACTATGAATTTGGTATGATTCTTAAGGATGCAAGATATGAAGTGTTTCACCACCTTGTATACCACATAATCCTTCTTGTCTATAGCAGGGTAATTTAGTTCGGCCCCTTGGATATTAGTGCTCATGAATGATATCGAGGCTTCGTTTTTGTTATCATCCTTTTGTGTCAACACTACAACTAGTGATTGGTTGGAGGCGAAAGTGTACAGAAATAAATCCTTGCTAAAATCGGGACTTCGCAAAACTGGGGCTTGAGATATCATAGTCTCAATATTGATGAAATCCATTTTCCATTCATCATCCCACTTAAATTCACAAATCATTTTTCATAAGGGTTTGATAGTCTCAGCGAAATCAGGGGTGAATTTCCTCACAAAATTGATTTTCCCAAAGAATGATTGCATATCCTTTTTGTTGTGAGGTAGTGGAAGTTGAGTTATAGCCTTAATCCTTTCTAGGTCTATGCAAATCCCTTCTTGGGATATAACGTGGCCTAAAAACTTACCTTCCTCAACACCAAATATAGTTTTCTTAGGGTTTAAGGATATGTTGTATTTTCTACACCTTTCAAAAATACGGGTTAAATGTTGGATGTGATCTTCTATGTTTTTTGAATACACAGTCACATCATCCAAATAGACCACTACACACCTGTTGATTAGTCCCCAGAACGCTACGTCCATGGCCCTCTAGAAGGTTTCTCTTGCATTGATTAACCCAAAGGGAATACATTTATAAGTGAAGGTTCCCCACTTGGTTCAGAAGGTAGTTTTCAAGATGTCTTCTTCTGAAAGTAGAACCTAGTTGTAACTTGAGAAACTGTCTAGCAGGGAGAAAATCTCAGAGCTAGACATGGTCTGCAAGAGTTGATCTATTGGTGGGACTAGATAGTTGTCCTTTTCCAAGGCTCTGTTGAGGTTTCTGAAATCTACACACACTTTGTCCTTATAGGAACCAAATTTTCTACCCATGCAGAGTGTCTAACCTGGAAGATAATTTTGGCATCTAATAGTTTCTTTAACTCTTGACACATGAGTGGCTCCAAGGATGGGTGGTATTTCTGGAGCTTTTTTTGGAAGGGTTTTATTTCAGGATTTAATGGGATAATGTGTTGAATGATACAAGTACCATAGGTTTTCAGATCTCGATAGGACTATGCAAATACATCTTGATATTGTCTGAAAAGTTTGAGATATGCCTTCCTTTCCTCTTTAGATATTTTCTTGTCGAGATTTACATTCTTGGGGTTTTCTGGGGTTCCTATATTTATAGTTTCATGCATGGTGTTGGTCCTAAGGTCCGCACCTGACCGCTAAAGGGAAAATCTAGGCCACCTATCAGTTTAGAATGAGTTATTCTTTTAACTTATTGTTGGTTGGTCTGAGGGTTATTATATAAAGACAAAGGCAATGTTGCATTGGTAGAATGATATGGATGAGGGCCCTCCTTGGTTGATGGCACACTAATGAAAGACCAGTGAAATAATAGAAAACAGAGGGAAACAACAAACTATTCAATGAATAATCTGCTGCAAGAAGTTCAATACTTAAAATATCATTTCAAGACATCAAACATGTATCAAAACACAGTAAATCACAAATGTTTTAGAAAAAAAATCTTCACCAAAGAATTAGTTGTTTTAGAGGTTGCATATCAATAAAAATAAGTCATGCAATAGATGAAAGGAAATGAAATGTACGTTGCACAAATAAAAAACTGTATTCAAGATAAGAATGAAAACACATGAAGAGTTGAAAAAAACAATATCATCAAGATTATGTTCCCCAGGTAGAGAGATTTAATCTATGGATAAAACGGGTCCAACCAATTTTTTGTATTGTTATTCTTTCTTCAAAAAATCCAAATTCTACAATATCCAAAAACTAACTATTTAAAAGAGTTGCAGAGACTCTCGTCCTTAGGGGGTTGAGACCTAAATTTAGGGAACTGTTCATAAATCAAATAATTAACTTTACTAAGACACTCGAATTAATCAACAAGAGTGGTTCTTATCACACACAAAATACCACTCTTGCATCTAATCTAGGAAAATGATGGACTTAATCAAATAAAACTACTACTGTCTTTGCGACAAAACTCATGCATGTGATGGAGGGACTAAGTGGCCAAAAATAGGCCTCAAAGTGATAGAGAAGAGCTCTATGTTGAACGACGACATGTCTGGAAGCTTTTGGAGGCCACTGGAGATAACCACCTACACGAGCAAAGTTTGTTGAAGTGTTTATGAAACTAATTTGCGCAGACATGTGACTGATACTTAACTCTCTGTCTATGCCTATGATTTCAGAAGGCAAGCACACTCTGTATTGAACCCGTTATATGCCATATGTACCTATGAAATATCTTTGCTGGCATGGTTGACGACCCATCGATCATGAGGGTAGATGTGGAGGCTAGCATCCAATCGGGAGATGGGATGAGTGGACGTGAGAGTAGATGACATGTGAAGACATATGTCGAAAGGTGAGAGGAGATGTGAATATGATGGAGGTATCTAGAGCATGGAGTTGGGGATGTGAAATGAATTATACAGGTATCGTAGTGACCTAAGAAGATTTGTATTACATGGAGGTGAGTGGAGGATGAGTGTCAGGTGGTGAGAGGAGAAAGAGTAGTGAGTGGGATGAGTGGAGGCAATGTGGATGTGATACGGTGTCATATAAGAACGTGATTGTGGAAGTCATTGAGGGAGGTTTGGGTCCATACCGCCTTTGGGCTGGCAATCCCCCATAAGCTGCCATGCACCCTTCCAATAATACCATGGTTTAAATTGCAGGACCGCTCTAGAAAATTAACATCTGGGTAGTTTTTGTTCCCGCAATGAAGTATGGTCATTAATTTGATTACACTCTGAGATCTGGGTGACATTCACCCATTGTAAGGATCAATGGTTCAGGTTGATTTGAGATCAATGGTTCGCAGTTACTTCGAGAGTCTGAGCTTCGGGACTTTGGGAGTTTATGAATGTTATGCTTGAGAAAATCCCAGAGTGACAATGCTGCGAAGTGAAAGATTTGTTGTCGCATGTCATGAACAATGGGTGGTCCAAATTTTCTTTGGAAATTTGGGCTTTGGGAGTTTCAAATGTTAGGATTGGAAATCTCCTAGAGGAAAATCTCCGAAGTGACATGGTGGCCTAATGTCATATGATGTCATGACTGTTGATGTGTCCTGGAAAGAAATGTGACACGTGTCACGTGGAAATGGGTGAATGACACAACCAAATTACCTGGGATGAATTTCATGTGTCATGAATCATGAGTGTGCCACATGACTCGACTGCTAGTTGTTACGTGCTTCAGGACTTTGACTCTTCGGGTCTTTAGAATTCGGCTCTTTGGGACTTTTGAATGTGAAACACGAAAATATTCTGGAAGAAAATCATCGAAGTGAATGATCTGTTGCCGTGTGTCGTTACCAACGAACGTTCCAAATTCACTTCAAAAATATGCGTTTTGGGCATTTATGAATGTTATGCTCGGAAAAATCCCGAAGGAAAATCACCGAAGCGACGTGTCAGGTTCTCGGGACTTTAAGTCTTCGGCTCTTTGGAGGCTTTGGGTCTTCGACAACTCAGTACTTCAAACTTGATATTAAAACCCATGTGATTATGGAACCCGAATGGATGAGAGTTGTTGATCTAATTGACCTGATGGATCTCCACTATAAAAAATTAACCTGTTTGTTGCCACAGTCTGAGCCTGAAATTTGTTGCTCGGGATTGTTGTGTCATGTGAACGAGAATTTCCTGTGCATAGAAAAGGCTTGGTAGACCTGCGGTGAGCTCAATCAATGGTGCACACGATGACAAGCATTCTGAAACAAATATGACATGTATTTTATTCTTCCATAAAAAACAAAAACAGAAATGCGCGAAGACTAAAAAATGAATAAGGGCCAAGACAATCAGTAGTGGGAAATTGACTTAACCAACCAGAAAAAGGAAAAATTGATGAAGGCATAGGGAAAAAGAGAGGAGAGGCAGGGGTACAGACCTAGGTTACAACATTGGCTCTAACTGTGGATAGCTTGTCCCTGTGAGGTGCTAGGAACTGTAGATCGGTGCCTTGAGATTAAATAACTTTTCTTACCTTCCATTTCTTAACTTTGTTTCTGTTTTTCAACCTTTTGTATCTATTATTGTCCTTCAACCATGCATTTTATTGAATTAAAATATGAAACTGCACCCCAGTGCCTTATTGGGATATGGATTCTTTATTCACACAAGCTACTGAAAACCAACATACTGAAAAACAATCTGTGAACTAAAAATTAAATGCTCAAACTACGATCTTATTCTCCTAATACCTACTCTATTTAGCTGAAAACCAACACAATCATGTGTAATTCCACTTCCAATGAAACCAAGAAAACATTTGACTAAGAATCGTAACTATGTGCAGGTCACTGTTTAGAATAATCCAAAGAGGATATACCAAATGTGACAAAAAATTGGCAGGCATTTGGTACTTATAGTTGAAAATGATGATCATGGTAAGACTTTCAACCTTTGGGATTTTGGAAAAGAAAGAATCCATCCATCTCGCTATTGGATCTTGAAACTCATGAAAATCCTCCAACTGGTTGAGAGGACAATTTTTTTGTTGTGTGAGATATGCATTATAAACAAGACCGAGTTGCTCATGTCCTTGTTGAAACAAATCATGAAAGTCATTTGATTCACAACCATAAAGGGCAGCAAAACACCCTTGACACTACTCATCTTGTTCTTTGAAATGAATGGGTATGTCTCCTGCATTGTTGGTTTGTCCTTGTTCTAGCTCCAAAATTTCATCTTCAAACTTGTAGATTTCCTGTTGCTCAAAAATTTCAGAAGGAAGATGAAAAGCATGCTCGTGACCTTCAACATTACTTTCCTCACAATTAATCAAATCTTTATGAGAACATAGAAAAAAAATATATCATAACAATGACTATATGAGTCACCTATAATAATGCAAGATGTATCCAAAGCCTTGTTATCATCTATTTCATCATTAATGTAATTCCCAACATCATCCTTTTGAATAAAAGGATTAGAAGAAGACTCATATGTAACCGAATCTTCCTCCACCTCCTCAATGAAAAAGTCCCTTTTACTTTCACTACTAGAAGAACTAATAAGTGACTATCGAATATGAGATTCAAATTCTTCATAGTAGTTCTCAAAAACTAAATCATCTAGAAAAAACCTTTTACAATGCTTACTGAATGCAACATGGAACTATTCCAGGGAAGATATGCTAGCAGGGGGTGAGGATATGTACCACTCACAAGCATATCCCTCTAATGATTACATGAACATCTTCATTAGTACATCCTCATGATGTATTCCCCACTAAAGCATGAGTTCATGAAACTCAAGGAAATGCTCAACAGGCTTGTCATCTCTATGTTCTCTAAATCTGGGCAAAAAATCACCCCACTCATATATAGTAGGAACAACATTTGGAAAACTAGGAACAATAGAGAAATTTAAAGGAGAAAACCTCTGAGCCAAGATGACTTCCATTTGAAACTATGACTTCTTAAAACTGTGGAGTCGCCACTGGATTATTTAACAATGGAGTCACCGGGTGAATAATATGCAGTCTGAATGTGTCTGTTCTTTGTTCACCATCAAAAATAATATCTAATAGTTGTCATTCTCCCAAGGAAAGATATTTTGTTACTCCATTCCCTGGAAACGATGCCAGAAGATGTTGGTCCTAAGGTCTGCACCTAACTGCTAAAGAGAAAACCTAGGCCAACTATCAGTTTAGAATGATTGCTTCTTTTAACTTTTTGTTGGTTGGTCTGAGCGTTATAATATAAAGACAAAGGAAAGGTTGGGTTGGTAGAACGATATGGATGAGGGCCCTCCTTAGCTGATGGCACACTAATGACAGACCAATGTGTTATAACCCTAAATTGCACTAGACATGCATACCTAGCATCAGGCCATCTAAATTGCTATCATTGCCAAGCCATCACTGAACAAGATCTTCTAAAAATAATTTTTTTGAAGGTGTACGTGCCCTGCACCACTACTTCCTGCGTACACACACCTTCTACCTTGCTACAACCCACGTACACTCACAGAATATCGCAAAAAATAAAAATTGTAAAGGGATACGATTTTTCGAGCCGTTACTTAACCATTTGACCACCCATAGCCAGTCACCCCAACCGTTACTATCTCCTTTGGCCTATAAAAGAAGTGCTTGGGGTCCCATTTCAAAGAGAAGCATGAGAGTATATAAACTCTGCCCATTTCTATATTCCCCCTTTGCCCCAATATTCGGCAACCACATTGTGAGTTTAAGCCATAATTCCCTTTTTCTCCATTGCAATCCCTTGCCATTCCCCTAGAGAGAACTAAAGAGGATAAGAAGATGTGGAAGCAGTTGGTGCATTCTGAAGAGGAGCCTAAGACCGAGTTCGAGGAGCAGTGTTGGTCTCATATTGTAAGTGATTGTTGTGAGATTAATATAAAGAAGTACTTTTTCCGTCCCGCAAAATGACATCTTAAACTTATATGATTTGTTTACATTTCTTATTTATGATGTCTAACCCACTAATCCATATGTAGAATGCATGCTTGTAGTTTCTTGTTTGTCTTTTGGTGAATGCAGATCATCCTTGGGAGGAGACTTGTAGTTAGGAAACAACTAAGAGCAAAGGGATTGACACGTGATGCGTAGTTTAAGGTATGCCTATTGGATCCCTATACCTTGTCTTTTATGTATGATTGTGGGGTAGTGTTGGGACAGTTGATAAAAAGTAGGAGACTTAAGACAGTTAGCTTGACCTACATTTTAGAACCCTGGTGTAGTCCGTAGAGGGGTTTTCCCACTATAATAGAATTGGCGACCATACTGGGGATGCCTCTAGGGTCTTTGGGGATATTTCTTTTTGGGTTCTTTGAATCAGTTTATTGACTATTTTCTGAGTTTCTATAAGATTCTGTGTCTTTAAGGGATTCTGGTCTTCCATACCAGTACTCCCTGCCTGTGTTGGACTGTTGGTTTTCATTTTTTTGAGGAGTTACAGAGGTGTACGCGGCCTGCAAAGGGCATGCACGTGTGCATACATTCCCTACCCTTGAACAACCTGCATACATACATTGGCTTTTGAATTGTCAATAGTGTGCTTGTTGAGAAATTTAAAAGAAAGATGAAGAAGAGGCAGCCATCCTCTTCCCTGTTAGGAGTCACACTTCTCAGGGATTTTCTTGATCTAGTCCTGGTCTCTGTTATAGCAGTTTGTAGCCTAGGTATGACTTCAGTTTATATTTCTTCAGACCAAAGATTTCTTGTGTTTTCTTTAATAGGGTTTTTAGACAGGTTTGTGAGTATGCTTTGATATGCCTATTTGGTATTTTCAGTGACTCCCTGTGATCTACGATTGGGCTTGAATTCATTTATTGGTCTTGACTTGTTGTCATTTTTCATTTTTTTTTTCTTTAGAAGAAAAGAAAAGAATTCATTTTCAATTTTCTTGTTTTGAAGCATAAAACAATAAAAAATAAAATCTTTCATTTCTTTGTTTGGTAAAGTACATTAGGTTAGTTGCTTCATTTACTGAGGAAAAGGAAAGTTTTCTTAAGTTCTTTACTTGAATGCTTAGGACATTAAGTAGCTCGTAGTCGATCAAAATCTCATTTTAAGTTTTTATTTTCAAATATCTGAGAAAAATGTAGTAACCCTCTTTTAATTTAAACTAACATGAATTAAAATAGAGCAGAAAATTTTAAAATTCACTAAAAATTCGTTTACTCTAGCATATTCATTCCCAGATTTTGATAAATAAACTAACATTTTACATAACAATTTGCAT